>JAAAKG020143047.1:0-11461 GCA_010014905.2 Druon quercuslanigerum
AATCATAATTTGTCGTATCTTGCATAGTTTGTCCGTAAAATGGAATTTTTGATTTTTCATTATTTTTTGTGCAATAAGAATGTAAATTTTCGATTTTTCAACAAAATTCAAAAAGTCGTTATGAAAATCGTGTAGGTTGTGCAAAGAAACCCAATTTTATCGTATTGACTTATTTTCGTATCTTCCGTTGTTTGACTGATTATGCTAATTTTCGTTTCTTTTTTTGGATTTTGAAATTGCTACAGCTCTGTATTTTTTTAATTGTTAATGTTGTTTTTATACGAATAAAACGCAAACTACACATCCTATCAAAAAGTAATTTATAACAAATTTGTAGATCGTTTTTGGCTGCACAATTTTTGTCTAAACATCTTTCTTCGTATCTTGCATAGTTTGACCGCAAAATGGAATATTTTATTTTTAATTATTTTTTCTGCGATCAGAATTTGAATTTTCGATTTTTCGAAGAAGTGAATTTTCTGATATCGTGCGTTGTTTGGCTTAAAATGTTCATTTTCGTTTGTTTTTTTAGATTTGAAACTACTATAACTCCGGCAATTTTTTTGATCGAAAACAGTCATGGTGATAAATTGTTAGTCTTTTCGAGTACTACTAATATCTGTGCATAGAATTTTCAAATCTTGAAAAAACGTGGTCTCGAAAATTTTCAAAATGTGCTCACTTTTTGAATTTTTATCCAAAAGGACTGGCTAAAGAACTTGACCTTTAATTTCAGACACTAAAAGAGTATACCAAGGCCAATCCAATCTGTTGATTTTTTCGAAAGTTATCGTGCTCACAGACAGATATACATATACACATGCAGACATGCATACATGCATACAGATAGACACATTCGTAAAAACCTTTTTTTCGGGTTCAGGGGTTCGCAAAACGTGGACATTTGACAAAAACCGGCGGGGGGGGGGGGGGGAGGTCAAATTTTACACAAATCTAATACCTTCTCTAGATGAGAATGTAATAAATAAATAAAAAATATAAAAATTCCAGCAGGCAGAAAGCAAAAAAACCTAGATCCTCTCTTTCTTCTAATGATTTTCCTCTTTTTTATTTGTGACCAAAAAAAGTATTTTTGTCTTTTCTTCTCAAGGAATTTTTGTATTTTTTTATAATGGCAAATTGTCAATAATTGACCGCTGATGACACTATTTTTCACTTTGCCCTTAAATATATCATCAAACACAAAAACTATTGATTTTATGGCAAAAAAAAAAAATCTGCAGGAACCTTTTTTGTAGTTTCTCAAAACATGAATCATAGTATAAGAGTGGATTTTATCATCACTAAAATTGATCTCAAAATGAACAATTTCAAGCACTTTTTTTCAAGTGTAATATACGGATTATTCTCCACGCAGAGGACATTTTCGAAAAAAGTGATTTAAAAAAAAATTGATTTCAAAATGATTGTTCAGTGAACATTAGGTTCATTACCATTAAAAAGGGAACTTATAAAAATATTCATGCTACAAATTTATTTGACGCCTTTTGACGTCGCCTCGCACCCTTTTTCCATCCTTCTTGTAACTAAAATTATTCCTAAATAAAGTAAAAGAAAGAAAATTAATTTTTACAAATGAGGAATAGTATAATAGAAAATATTGTACTATACATACAAAGGCATTTTTATTTTTTATTCATTGAACAAAAAAGATTTTAATTATTTAAAAAAATATATTAATCAATTTTTGATGATAGTTCAATCCAAGTTTTTTGAAAATGCATTGGAATCTCTTGAAACACCCTAAAGTAATCCAAAGTCTTTGAAATTCCTATAAACTATTAAAATAAATAAAAAAAAGTTCTAAAAATATTTGTAAATTTCTTTAAGAAATTCAAATCCTTTAATATCTTTTAAAATCCTTTGAAACATTTTAAAGCTCTTGGAAGTTCCTGCGAATCTTTTACAATACCTATTTATAATAGTATATCCACAAATAAGGAATAGTATAATAGAAAATTATGTACTAGATAGAAAAAAAGAAATTTTAATTTTTTATTTATCGAATGAAAAATAGTTTAAGTAATTTTTGAGAATTATGAATCAATTTTTGATTATATTCGAAATGGATTCTTTTTTATTAGAAAGGCAACTAGTTCGATTTAAATTATTCTGTTTTAGTTGAGCATTCAACAATTGGGTAGAAAATTAAACTAGTTTGTTAAAATTTAATTTTTTTTTAATTCACCTCCTTTGCTGAAAATTTAAGTATGCCATTTAAAAAAATTAATCATCTGGGCTCAAAAATCAGCTTTTGGGTAGAACTCCTTCGTTAAAAATTAATTTTTTTAAGGTCCATTATTTTAGTTAAAAATTCATGTCATTGGTTAAAAATTTCAGTATTTTATAGAAAAATCAATTTTTTTAGAATTAATGTTTATAATTAGGAATTTAACTATTTTTTGGGTCAAAAATTGATATCTTTCTTTGAAAATTGACTTTTTCTAGTTGAACCACGTGTATTATGTTAAAAATTCATATTTTTTGTTAAAAATTAATCTTCTTGGTTAAAAATTCGTCCTTTCTCTTAAAAAATACAACTGGTTTATTCTGACTTAAGCTGATTTGGTTGTCGATTCAACACTTTGGTAGAAAATCAATCTATTCGGTTGAAAATGAACTTTTTTTGGTTAAAAATTCTAATTATTTGTTTAAATTTTAACTTTTTGGTTAAAAATTAAACTTTTTAAATGAAAATCTAACTTTTTGGCAGAAAATTAAATTTATTATTAAAATAATATATTTTTGTGGAAAATTTAACCGTATGGCAGATAATTTGTACTTTGGCTTTAAAATTCGTCAATTTTGATGTAAATTCCTGTTTTTTGGATGATAATTTAAATATTTGAGTATAAATTTATCTGCTTTATTAAAGAATCAAACGAATCTGATAAAAATGAATATTTTTCCATGATTCGTATATTTGTTTTAAAATTTTCCTTTTTTGTTGAACATTCGTTTTTTGTTTTAGTAAAAATTAATTTTTGCATCTGAAAATTTCACTATTTCTGTTTTATTTAGAAATGTATCCTTTATAAGTTCAAATTTAAAATATTTTAACTAATTTTTGAGAATTATGAATAAATTTTTATTTATGGTTTAAATGTCTTAAAATGCATTGGAATCTCTTGAAATATCCTGAAATAATTCAAAGTCTTTGAACTTCCTGCAAACTATTCAAATATATAAAAAAAGTGTAAGGAATCTTTTGAAATTACCTGAAATTTTTAAATTCCTTTGATACCTTTTGAAATCCCTTAAAACTTTTAAAAGCTCTTGTAAGCGCCTGCGAATCTTCTAAAATACTCGATAAAATAAAAATTACTCGAATCCATTAAAAATTTCTTTTTAATCTTTTGAAATAACCTGAAATATTTCAAATCCTTTTAAATCTTTTGAATTTATTTAAAGTCTTAAAAATTCCAAGGAGTTTTCAAAATGTTCTATAATATTTGAAATCCTGTCATCCTTTTATCAATTGGTCTTTAGGATCAGTTAAGTAGAAAATTAAATTTTTTGTTTGAGAACCCATTCAGTTGAATAGAAATAAACAAATTTAGAATAATTTAAGTAAACGTTAAAAATTACAAATAATTTTAGAGAATTATAAGAATGTAGGATACATTAATAACAATTCAGAGCGAATTCCAAAAAAATAATTTCAAATCCCTTTAAATCTTAATTTGTTTTCTTACCAATAAAATAATAAATTATGAATGCTATTCAGAAGTTACGTTTTTTTTTAACCAGCTGTTAAAAAATCTTATGTTAGATGTTGTTTTTTTTGAACTTTTGAATTAGATTTTCATTAATTTGTTTGTGCGCTAATCTAATCGACTGAGCTCTTATTCTTTTTTTTAAACTTTCCTCTTCTTTTAAAAATTTTGAGGGTGTATTTAACTTTGAATTTTACTTTTGTCTATTTCGCTCCTTATTTTTCTACTAAAAACAAATTTTTAAAAATCAGCACAATTTCCACAAAACATTTATAATAAATTAATGGTAATCGTTTATATTTTTAAGAAAATAAGTACATATAATTAAACAAAGAGATGTGAATCTAATTCGCAAGCTCGTCGTGTAAGCACACCGGTATAAGCCTAACCTAAATCTGTCAAACCAAATTCAGGGTCGTAACAAGTCGTAATTAGGAGTTTTGGATTGAGTGGCGAAATTCAAGAGTGCAATATATCTGCACATTGAGGGCAAAGCAAAGACACCAATCGCATGGGACAAAATTTTTTTTTTTTTTTGAGTTTCAGCAGAAACTATTTTTCACGGTACTAGTTTTTTTGATGAAATTAAATAACTTTATAAAAAGAATATATCTAAATATACTTATGGTGAAAAATCACTTTGCCCACTTTATAAAAATATTATTTTTCGTCCACTATTGTTTTGTTCGTTCATTATTATTTGGCCCTCGGCGTGCAGACATCTTGTCAGCTGACGTCACAACATAAAACAACGTTCACGTCGATGGAAAACCACACAAAACGTGTTCTTAAAGTTTTAAAGTAAAATGTATTGAAATATCCTTTGGCAAATGATTTTCCGCCACTCTGAACCAAATCTCAATCTTTTATTTAGTAACTTTTGTTGTAAAATATAAACGTTCCTGCTAGTTACGTCGATGGATACTAAATGGTAAATAATATTTTTTACTCTGGCTTACAATATTATTACATAATTTTCACTATGGAACTTGTTATGAGGTACTAATATAAAGATTTTTAATAAGTTTTACAATGAATTGTATAATGATTTGAAACCAAATCAATCCTTTCTTTGATCGACAATATTGTCTGTCATTTAAATTGTCTCAAATCACAATAATAATAATAAATTTTAAAATTTATAAAAACCTGTTCCGTTAGTTGAAAATTTACAAAAGAATCACAAAGACTCAATTTTTGTGAAGGCTGATAAAGGTAACTAGGTTACAGCAAATAGAGATGATTATAATAAGACAATTGAAAACATTCTCAAAACTGATATTTTATTCAAGAATTTCAAAACTAGTATAGTTCCAACTATCGAAAACAAATGTAATGGCATAGCTATTCGATGAGAAAATAAAATATTAATTAATGATCAATGCACATACCGTTAAAAATCTCGCAATAGTTCCATAACAAAAGCTAATTGTTTCAACTGTTGGTTATCCAACTTACAATTTATCAAAGTATATTTCAAATATTCTAAAGCCAATTGTTATTAACACTATTTCGTTTGTCAAAAATAATTGGGCTCTTACAGATTTAAAAAAAAATATTGATGTACCAAAAACTCATTTAATAAATTCTTTAGATGTTGTGTCCATGTTTTATAGCATCTTACTAAATCTTGCTTTAGATTTCATTAAAGAAAAACTTAATTTAAATCATAATTTAACAACAAAAAAAGAAAAAAGAAATTTTTAATAGCTACGAGAACAATTTTTAATAGTACTGTTTTCTTCTTTTACAACAAATTTTATAAACAAATTTTGGGTTGTCCTATGGGTTCACCATTATACCCAGTTGTTTCAGATTTGTTCATACAAGATCTTGAAAAGAGAGCTTTACAAATTTTAGATTTCACACCTATTTTTTAAAACTGTTATGTCGATGAAATTTTAGATATTACTTTAACTAAGAAGATTAAGTTTTCTTAAATTAACAAATTGGTACAAAAAACCTTCTTGATCTGATAGATACTCAAACTATAATTCACACAATTTATTTTGTCACAAAATTGGTTTAATACAATTTTTAGCAGATAGATCTGTGAAACTAAATGATATTCAATTCACAAAAGAAAATTTAAATCAATTAAAAACAACTTTAGTACATAATGACTATCCTCTTCAGTTAGTAAATTTAAATGTTACGTTACCTTACATTCATGGTCTATCTAGACGGTTAAGGAATTAACTTAAAAAATTGAATATCAACTTTTATTTTAAAAATAAAAAAAATTCTGATCATTATTTGTTTAAGAACAAAGACAGAGATTTCATTGCAAATTTTTCAGGGTATTATTTATCTAATTATCTGTAAATGTTGCAATAAGGCTTATATAGGTGAAACTGGCCGGAGATTAAAAACCAAAATTTTTGAACACAAAAGAGATTGTGATGTTGGTAATTTTAAAAGAGGTTTGTCACAACATTCTTGAAATTTTATTCATTACTTTGATTTTTATTTCAAAAATATTAAAATATTAGCTAGAGAAAAAAAGCGGATTAACGATTGATTATTGAGTATATTTTTGTGAAAAAATTTCGAAATATTTCAGTTAATTTACACACACAGAAATTTTAATTATTATTAAAAGTTATCAAATAATTATAAAATAATGTCATTTTTTTAGCTACGAAATTTCTCATTTTTAAGTTTAAACTTATTTTCGCGCTTCCTGATCAGTAATTTCAATGAAAACTCATCCACCTACGATAAATTTTATTTTTTATTTTATTTTTTAATTTCTTTAAAATGTAGTCCTTAATCGATTAAAGTCTCATTTCTTTTATAAAAATTTCTTATAACCTTATTCATTGATTTTTAAATTTCTCTTATAAAAAAAATTTGACTGAAAAATCTCCAATGACATAGTATTTTATTTTGTTTTTACTCTTCGAAATTAATCTGATTTTTTTGAATTATTTAAATTTCGATAACTCAGGTAAAGTTAGGTTTAGTTACATAGTTATTTATCATGATTTTTCTTCTCAATATCACTAATTGTAAAAATATGATTATTCAGGATAAAACCTTTTAAAAAAGATAAGCATTGTACCGAAACGTTAAGGATTGATAGAGGAGCTTTCAATAAAATAAATTTATCCTGTTCTTTTTTTTAAAGAAAAAAACTCCATCCTTATGAAAAACTATAAATGTTCAAAAAAAATTACATTTCCGGTCATCGTAAAAAGTTGTAAAGTAGTCTACGACGGAAAAAACGAAATATTATATGAAGAAAAATTTCAATCGAAAAAATTATTTATTCATTATTATTTAAGAAACAAATTTTTAATTTATTGTTCTTATTTTAGGTGTTTCATACTTCGTAGCGTTCAAAATTTTATTTGTAATATAATGTTTCAAAATGTAATATATGTATTCACTCTAAATAGGACCGATAATATTCAAAGTGAGAATACTCGAAATTAATTAATAATTATTTTTTAAATACTTTTTTGCCATATCAATTAAATATTCAACTGAATTAAATATTTATAAGGTAATAGAAAGGGTCTAGACAAGGCCCTACTAATCGACGGGCCATAAGAGGGCACTCTCTTTAGGGCCTGCTCAGAAGTTCTAGCTAGTACCTGGCTAAAACAGCGTTACAGAACTAGTCAGGCCCTCTCAATTTTTCCCGACGAGCGCCCGATTAGAAATAGGGAAATATATCCAGGACCCTACCAAATTGTTCAAATCGCACAAGACACGCAGCCGCGGATTCTTCGCACTTATTCCCGATATCGTTGAATCTTTGCTCGTAATGTACAAATACGATTAAAATTACGTGTATTTCTGATGACACGTGTTCATTCTCATGATGCGGCTCGCTCGCGTGATAAGCTGTGATGCGTTCAATAGCGAGTTAGACTTACAACCCGCTAAACCTATTTGAGGCCGATGGTAATGCTATTTACGTGTCGTAATTGGCGTGTTATGATAGTTTCTCAGCAATTATCCCGAAAAGTCACTGAGAGACTTTCCATTTGAATAAATGATAAAAACGTTTGAAACTTTAGTACCATCTTAGAAATATAGAAACCCATGTTGAAAGTCCGATCAGGGTTTAGTAGGGCCCTGAATAAATTTCCCTTTTTTTAATCAGGCGCTGGTCGGGAAAATGGAGAGGGCCTTACTAGTTCTGTAACGCTGTTTTAGCCAAGTTCTAGCTAGAACTTCTGATCAGGCCCTAAAGAGAGTGCCCCTTTATCGCCCGAAGATTGGTATGGTCTACACCTCTACCTCAATCTATCGCCTAGCAGACCGTCGAGTGGTAAGTGGGTGAAAAAGCCATACTCATAAGCTACAGCTCAAAACATTTTAAACTCTTTTTTTCTAATTAAATATTTTTTACTATACGACGTTATGTAAATGTAAAATATACGAACTGTTAACAGCAATATCAATGAAATAATTTTTATATAAATAATTTTAATCGATTGAAATTCTTCTCCCTGTAGTATTTCGTTTTCCCCCGTTGTCGACTACTTTTTACCATGAGTTTTTTTTATAAAGATGTAATTTTTTTTCTTAAAAAAAAACAGGATACAGATAGATTTGCCATACCTATACGAGGCACGAAATTCTTCACTAGAACCTGACAGGGGACTGATCAGTTTTTTTCTATACTAGATATTGTGATAGGGGCCACAACCAGTTTTTTCTGGACTAGATATTCTGGTAGAGGCTCCATCCAGTTTTTTCTGGACTAGATATGCGTGTAGTGTAGAATCTGTCTGATTTGAAATTGATAACAAAAGACATTGTTTTATCTTTTGTTCATCATAAACTATTTTTTGAAAGACCAGCAAATATCTTTGACAGGATCTTGACCAGGAATTTTTTTCTTGATAAAAATGGATGGTATTTATAAATATTCCGAATTTTGTAAATAGATTTAAAAATTTTAAAGGAATTTATAAGTTTTTGGGGCACTTTCAGGAGCATTTAATTTGAAGTATTTCAGGGAACTTGAAAAGATTCCAAGCATTTTTTAAAAATAATTTCTTTAATTTGAAATGATTTGATTAGTTTGGAACGATTTTTCCGAGGATTTTAATTTTATTTGAAGAGATTTGAAATTAATCCTAAATTCCTATTTTAATTTATCCTAAATTTGTTTGAAATCTTTTGGATTTTAGGAATTCACTTGAATTTTTTTAATTCACTTGAATTTCTCTAAATTTTCTCCATTCTACTTAATTCAATGGATTATTTTTGAATTCTTAAATTTTTTATATTTAATTGGCCCTTAAGGATGAATGGATAAAATGGATAAAAATTCTGAATTCTGAAGTGTATTAAGCTCGCATTAAATTCTCCCTAGAATTTTTCTGAGCTTATTTCAAAGTTACTGCATTCAATAAAGATTTTTCTTATTGTTTTAAATTCATTTGTTTTTTTGGAAATTCACCTTAAATTTTTATGAATTTCATCGAATTCTTCTCTTTCATCTTAAATTCCTCTGAATTTTTTCTAGTTTTACGCAAATAAATAGATTTTTTTGTCGATTTTTTTACATTTTTTCCAATTCATTGGATTTTTTATTAATTTTACGGAATTCAAGGAATTCGCGAATTTTATGAAAATAAGAGAATTTGCGGGATTCATCGAATTAAAGGAATTCACGAAATTCACGGAATTCATGAAATTCCCGAAACCTAATTTTCGCGAAATTCTTGGAATGAAAGAAGTTCATGGAATTCATGGAATTGAATGAAAGTCACTGAAATCACGGAATTCAGTGAATTTGCCGAATTCATGAAATTCGCAGAATTCAGTAGCTTTGCGGAATTCACGCAATTAATTAAATTCATTGAACTCACGAAACTTGCCTTATTTATCGAATTCAAGGAATTCATGGAATTCAAGGAATTCAAGGAATTCACAGAATGGACATGAATTACGGAATTCACGGAATTGATTTAACTCACGGAATTCATGAAATTAAATGAATTCATGGAGTTTATGGAATTCAAGGAATTTCTGGAATTCGTGGAACTGAAGGAATGATCGAAAATGAAATTCGCGTAACTCAGGGAATTCAGGGAATTCAAGGAATTAAGGAAATTCACGAAATATAAGGAATTCTTGAAATTCACGGAAGCCACGGAATTCGCGGAATTTATGGGATTGAATGAGTTCACGAAATTTTTGGAATTCGTGGGATTCATGCAACGCACGGTATTCACGGAATTCGTGTAACGCACGGAACTCTGGAAATTCATGAAATTAAAGGAATTTATGGAATTTAAGGAATTAGCGAAGTTCTCAAAGGTGGACTTTGCGGATTTCGCAGAATTTAAAGAATTTACGAAATTCTCGGGATTTATAAAGTTAACGGAATTCGCTAGATTTATCTAATACACGGAATTCAAGGAATTAATAACATTTAATGTAATCACGAAACTCACAGTCTTCACGGAATTCCTTAAATTCCGTGACTTCCATGAATGAGTGGAATTACGCGAATCCCAATAATTCCAATTTATTCCGTAAATTCTTTGTATTTCTAAATTCCGCAAATTCCGTAAATATCAATGAATTGCGTGAATTTATTTGAATTCCATAAATCTCTTGATTTCCGTGAATTCCATTAATTACTTGAATTCTGTTAATTGCGTTAATTTTTTTAATTTCGTAAATTCTACGAATTCCGTAAATTCCGTAAATTTCATAAGTTCTTTGAATCGAGTGAATACCTTGAATTTCATAAATTCTGCGAATTCCATGAAAAACGTGAATTTCGAGCGTTACATGAATTCCAAGCCATATATTAATTCCGTAAATTCTGGGAATTCCACGAATATATATATATTAAAAAATGTTTTGGCTCCATGAGAAAATGTCTTTTTTTTGCATGGAAAAAAAGTCCTGAGAAATTCCCATACATATTAATGCCAGCATTTGGAAACTACATCATTACGTATTGCAGCATTACCTTTAGTACAGTCAATATGTAGAAATTAGCGGAACAAATTTTCCGATTTATTATTTTTTTTTGCATTAATCGATTGGGGGGTTAAGAAACCTTTGACCATGAGTTGCCTTCATCCCTACCCTTGCGGAACATGGTGAAAACTTAAAAAGTTTTTCGATTTTCTTTTTATCGAAAACGGTAAGTTTCAGTGAAAATTTATAAGAACGAAAAATGTTCGGGACATCATTCCTTACAATTTATCTCATGGCGTTGATGTTATAAGACCGTAAGTTCCAAAAGTAGGTGGCGCTGAAGTCACCAAAAAAGCGTTTTAACGCTATATGACGGCCAAAAATATGTTTTTTGAGTTGCACTTCAAATGTAAATGCTTTTTATCTCTAAAAAAGCTACCTACAATTTATTTAAACTTTTTCTTTCGCGATGTACCATTTTTGACTTATAGCATGCGGAATGTCCAAAAATGTGTAAATCTAGACATATGATGAAGCTGAAGTTATTTCAAATGATCACGAATCAATAATGTCTTTCTTGAACAATAGTTTTATGGATAATTTTTGGTACTTTTATTGCTATTATCTTCTTCAACAGTAATTATATTATTATTAAAAAAAAAAAAATGTTGTCACAGGGTTAAGATGGTTACAGTTCAACGTGTCGAAGACATTTTTGGTTAGAGTTGGATTTTCATATATTTAGAATAGCTTTTGCACGGGGCTGTCCCGGTATATCATCAGTCACGGACGCATTTATATAATGCAATCAAGTGATCTGATGA
>JAAAKG020143049.1:0-11460 GCA_010014905.2 Druon quercuslanigerum
TAATTCGTAGATTTCGAATATCATATTTGTGATTTAATAAGTGCGAAATTAAAAAAATTTTATATTCCATATTTTAGACCTCATTAGGAACAAAGGCCCCCCGTTGACCAGGCTCGGCGAAACCTGCTCGACGGTGCGAGGGGAAGCCGCGTAGTGGGGGAACGGGGGGACAACCTCTGCCCTGGTCAATTGTACCTTTCTTACCATTTTACGCCTCGATACATAAGCCTACTTGATGCTTCACTTTCAATACATGTCCCGCTATTGCCAATTTTCCAAATTTTAAATTTTATTTATTTTATTTTTGGTCCCTAAAACTGTATATTAAAGCACATTTCAACACAATTATTCTTTCAAAAGTTATCCGGTATATACACGACAACGACGACGACAGACAGACACCGACGTAAAAACTATTTTTCTCACTCAGGGGATTGAGATAAGAATGTAAAAAAGAGGGAGAGATGCTGATCTATTAATGACTGTAGTCATAGTTCCGCTGATTTCTGATACATACAATTTTGAGAAAAAAGGATAGGATTTGGTACTTACCGAGAACATCGGAATTGACGAGGACACTGCATGAGTACATGGGCGTTACGAGTCGTGGCCTTCTTAAACTGAAGACTCTTCTGCAAGCTTCCTTGCATGCTGACATCAGATGACCTCCAAGATGTCCTTGACTTTGACTTCCGCCATCACTATATTATAAAATAGACATGTTGTTTTTGATTTGTTGAAATTTAAAATTATTTTCGATATTTTTTCAGAACTTCTAAACATTTTTTTTAAATTATTTAAATTTTTCCTAAAGTCTTTCCTATTTTTTTATAAATCCTGCAAAAATAAAAATATATAATCATAAAAAATTTTCCTATCCAGAGCTGTTTGCACCGAAATTTCGGGATGAAATATCTCTTTAACTTCATCGAACTTTTTCTAATATTAATAGGTGTTCAATATTTATTTATGCAACGAAATTCAACAATTTTACTTACAAATTAAAACTTTTCTAACAGAACAGTTAAAATTTGTAAGTTTCAAAGGTTTTTTTTGCTTGCTTTGTTTTAAATATTTGTTTTATAATTATTGATTTTGAATGAAGTAAAACATTTCTAAATATTAAGCAATCAATCTTTTTCTTAATTAAAAAATTTTATATTCTCAAATTTTAGACTGAATCAATATTTGAAATGTAATAAATTTGAATACAATAATTAATCAATAATAATTAATTAATATATAAGAATAAATAATTAATAAATATATATTATGAATATATAATTTTGAAGTTATTTTAAGTTTAAAATAGTTTCTAAAGTTTCAACCGGACGTTCACATTTCTTTAACGACTAAGACTTTTCAATTAAAACGGTTTAATTTTTAACGTTAAAATTTGAAAATTCTTAAATTTTGAACGGACTCCGAATCGTCTTGTAAAATCATTTTTATTATTATTCACTTGTCAATCCTTCACGTATAGTTCAATTTTAAAAATCATTATAATTTATATTCGCAGCTGATCAACTAAAACTTTTTATCCAAAATTGTCGATTTCAAACGCTTCTAATTTTTAATTTCATAAGTCATGAAAACGACATTTTTTAACTGAAATATTATCGGATTACGCATTGCAAACTAAATGATATAATAATTGAAACATATAACATTACAACTAATTGTTTAAAAAAATCTATCAAAACCAAACTTGAACAGATTTTTTTTTTCTAAAAGTTTGTAAAACTCCCGGTCAAAAACCAGTTTCATAAAATGCTCGGTTATTTCCCGGTCCAGCGGCCACCCTGACATAATATATTTCAATAATTAATAAATTTAGAAAATAATTCATGAGAGATAAAAACTCCACTTGGCTACTTTTTAAAATTATACAATTTACCAACCTTTGAGAATCGTCGTGTAATTCCCATTTCTTCAAAACGAAACATACGCCCATCATTGGTTCCTCACAAAGAGGACCAGCAAAGGTTGCCATTTGGAAGCCATTGGTCATACTATTTTCGTATCTGTTTTCAAAAGTAAATGAAATTTAACTTTTCATTCACCTATAAAAATCAAAATAATTATAAATGCATCCAACATATAATTAGGTCTTTTATCAAAAGACAAACCAACGTAATCAACATAGTGATCGATCAAATAATGGAAAACAATTTGAACAATTTTAAAAATGATTTTTTTATTAAACATGTATTTTCACTCCAAATAAAAACTTTCGGTTTCTCTTCAGAGATAAAAAATAGTGCCAATTTCTAGTGGAATACATTTTTTTAATAGAAGCTAAATAGTAGAATGACATTTTCAATATCTAAATCAGACAGGCCTCGGATTTAATAGAATGCTTTTGAAAAGGCGCGAAATTTCTAAAACCATGTCTACGCTTATCGGATTTCGGTAGAAAAATAATAAAATAATACATATTTAGTACCTTTAAAATTCTTCTTTGTAGCATACAATCATATGAATTTGCAATCTAAACCCATTTAATTTCTGTTTTTGAACTTATGTAAGACAAACCAAATTTAAAATATTACTTTCTTAAATTGTTAATTTGTCAACTAGCATTATTTTCGAATGAGACGACTTTATAGGCAGTTTACATGGATTTTGAATTTGATTGGACTGTACTTTTTGTTCATTTAAAAGTTTCTTCAATTTGGAATACATATGTAGGTTCTAGTTTTTTTTTTAATTTTAACTTGTTGTCCAGTTTAAGAATTAAAATTTTCTGTTCCGTTGTTCAATGTCAACTTCATTCTTTTCCTAATTCCTAAAAATATTTCTAATTAGAACTACTCTCGAATCAGAAAACTTTGACATTTTTTTCCATTGTTCGATTTGAAATTGATATTTTTAAGATTGTTCAATTTTAGGATTTTTCATTTTATTTTGAACGCTTCTAATTCAATATTTTTTACCCTTGAATGTGATTAAATCAAATTTCTTATTTTAAAGCTCATTCAATATAGCATAATAAAAAGTTTTGAACAATATTCCATTTTTAAATGTTCCACAAATTAGAACTTTCATTTGGAAATTACAAAAGTTTGAAACAGTACAATTAAAATAAGTTTTTTCTAATTTCTTAAGGACTGAATTTGAAATTAAGCGATTTAAGACAATTTCGACATTAAAATGTGCAATCAATAAGTCATACAATTTTGAAAGTACTTTCTTTAAAAAACAAGAATGTTGTACAATCCGAAGCCTGCGATGTCATGACTTCGAGCCCTGCATATATCAAATCTTTGAAAATATACTTACGCAGCTCTGGGATCTGTCGACTTGCTCTCGCATTCCCAAAAACAGTTAATTTTATAATCAGTTTCATTTAATAAAATATTCGGTCCGCATTTTCTTGGACCAAATGACCAAATTTTATCCAGGATATCAGGCCATCCAGCTTCTTTAAAAGCATCTTTTAACTCATTTTTGAAAGTTTCAACAGCTTTTTGTTTTTTATCAGTCAAAGCCGCAGCCTCCAAAGACAATCTAGTCATATCTGGAATATTCGGCAACTCTTCATTATCTTTTGCCGATCTGTTCAAATACTGATCCAACAATTTAATCAATTCCACATTTGCCTCCAATAATTTTGTCACACTTTCTGGAAGAGGTTTCGCGTCGATTTCAAAGCAACATTGTCGATTAGCTGTCCAGGTTTCCAAACTCGCTTCCTCCGTTTTCATGCTGATCATTTCATTCACCATATCAACCTTTGGCGGTGGCACAATAGTTTCCCTGAAAGAAACAATCGGTTCAGAAACATTGATATTAACCTTAGCATATCTCAATTTAAGATCCTCTAAACATCGTTCTAAATGAATTTCGCCTGCAGTATTCAAAACAATTTCTCCAGTCTCTTGAATATGCACCAAAGCACAAGCATCTGCTTGATTTAAAAGTTTCAAACCACTAATCAATTTCTGCAAATCATTGGGATGTTTTGGTTCCAAAGCGACTCTCAATATCGGAACTGCGAGCGAAGTTAGTTCAGAGAAAGATGGACAAGCTATGGATGTACAAAGGGTAGCAGTCTTTAAAACATGTTCTTCCAAATTTCCTATACCAACGAGATTTCCAGCTTGTGCTTCCTCCAAAGACTCCAATTCTCTCCCCATCAATATAAATAATTTCTCGATCTTAACTTTTGTAACGTGCCTTCCCGACTTTAAATCCTTGAGCAAAGTTGCCGCGTCCACAATTTCTCCAGCATTTTCTCTCTCTAGAGCGATTCTTGGATTGTGTTTTGGACCAAGGACGTAAACTTCACTTCCTACTTTCAAAGTTCCAGAAAAAACTCTAGAAAATGCTATCAAAGTATTTTCGCAAGCGTCTTCATCTGCGTTACTTTCTCCTACAGCTTCTTCTTTTTTCTCTTTCTCCATTTTCTCAAAAAATTTCACACCTTCCGCGTGTTGTTCCCTTTCCGTTTTCTCAGCATGTCTTTGTCTCGCGATTTCTCGCCGCTGTGCCAATTCCTCCTGAGTCAAAGGCTTTAGTTTATTTTCTGGCAGCATCTGCTTACTAACAGAGAACATTTTCGATATAAATACTATAATCGGTGCCTTTGGCGACGAATCGCAGGCTAAAAATGCATTTTTGAGCTCTTGAGTTTCTGCAGGTAGAGAAAAAAAATCACCATTTCCACTCATCAATCGCTCTATTTTATCATTAGTCAATTTATCAGGGCTCGGAACCTTGTCAACAACCATATTTAGACAAGCTTTTGCCAATGGAAGCCACTGGGAGCAAATCGCCTGCAACTGGCTTTTCGGATCTGTATGCCTCAAATCTCTAGTTGTTAATTTAATATTTAATTTATCTACCATAGTTACTATTTTCTCCTTGTCTTTCCTAATCACCACGGTATCGTACAAGGACCAAATGTTCTCTAAAACTAACTGAACAAACAAAGGCTTCTTCGCTTTCTCCTGAGCCCCTTTTAAAATTCGTTTCAACTTTATATTCAAATAGTAATCACCCCACAGCGTTTTCAATAAAACCTTTTCACTAAATCCTAGTTTATCAGCAAAAATTTTTGCAAATTCTCGAATACTGAAACCCCAGCCGTCAACGGCACTCGTAAACAAAACGTTTCCTTGCTCAGGAGAGAAATATAATTGAGAATCGTCAGCCTCCTCGAGAGCGGACTGCCAGTCTGCAAAATTTCTTTCTCCCGTTTGATCCGCTGCCTTTGAAACGGTGTCTTCTTTTTCTTCTCGTTCGAGTATATCACTTGTAAAAAGTTCACCCATCACGGCATTGACTTGTTCTAAAACTTGAGACATGTGTACGTAAGCATCGAGGGGGGAGAGTTTCATTTCTGTAATTAATCTGTCGATTTTATTCAAAATCAAAACCGGTTTTAGACCTTCAATGTAGGCGATGGAAAGGGCACTACGTGTCTGAGGACAAACTCCCTCCACCACGTCGACGACAATGATGGCACCGTCACATAATCTTACTGCGGTCGATACTTCTGACGCAAAATCTACGTGGCCTGGTGAATCGATAAGATTCACTAGGAATTCTAAATCGTTATGAACATGAAATAAACTAATCAAGCTAGATTTCATTGTAATGCCTCGCAGCTGTTCGTCTGGTCGACTGTCTAGGTATCGAAGCTTTCCTGAAACAAAAAATGGCCCAACTTTTATAATTAATAATGTAAAACATAAAACATACCTGGGATCATTATTTCTTAAATAACATGACTCCACAGCATTCTGGGTTAATAAATTTATCCGCCCGCCTCATTGTCGAAACGGATATAAAATATTTTTCGAGGAGTGCGGGGCCACAGCAGCAATCAAATTTCTAGACTTTTTTTTAGGGTTCCAGACCATTCCTTGAAAAAATTTAGCAAACTTAAAATCAGAAACTTTTATCAACGGAATATTTTACGACAAGAAAATTGTTGACATTTCATGGTATTTTATGTGAAGTCATTTCAATGGAGATTTTCTTAGTCAGGGTCAAAATTATTATTTTTGGGATGATACTAGAACCAATCCTGAAATTATTGGTACGACACTCATGTTTAGAAAGCAACCAGAAGTGGGTATATTTTACGTTTCAAAAAAAAAAGTATAACATGTGCGCTTCTGGCATTCAATAACGTTAGATGCGTTTTTCTTGAAAAGTAATTTTTCGAAGTTCCAACTTACGAGATCCCCGCAACTCATTTTTCAACCTTAATCCTATGCTAAATTGCATATCGACCATAAGAAACCTTTTCACATATACGTACAGATATTTTTAGTTGTCTAAGTTTTATGTTTATTGTTGAAAAATAATCTAGCTTCAAAATTCACAAATATCGACTTTGAGTTATATTCAAAATCGACCGCTTTGAATTATTTATTTTTCAAATACCAAACTCATTGGTTTTTGGCTGAGACCAGTTTTTACTTTCAATTTTTTGAAATATTTAATAACATGAATTTCAAATTATTTTTCTATATAATAACGTGCTTTTATAAACTATTTCGTTTCCAAATTTGGAATTTTTTAAAAAAAGCAAAACATCGTTGTATTTTAGGCTATTATAGGAGAAAGTATATGTGTAAAGAGAATTTTTGTATGGAAAATGTTCTTTTGATTCTTAATCCAAGAAAATACAATGATACTGAAATACGGGAAGATCTTCTGTAGGGGCAAATCCGCCTCATCTACGGATATCTATACTTCGGTGTATCTCTGGTAGCATCGTCTAGACATCAATCTAAAAAGCAGCATAATAAATATTTGCGTTTTTTATTTAAAGTAATTAGAAAAACTTGTGTAAAAATAAAAAAAATGAAATTCTACGGATAAATTTACATTGCCATTTTCTTGGATCACATTTATAAATTTGTGCGTGGCCCATTGGGTCTTTTAATTTAAATTTTAATATCACAAATATAATTCAACATTTTTATTAAAATTTGTATTTTGTCAAGACAAAATTGATAAATTGGTGACAAAAAAGAATGCTTTTTCAACATTATTAGTTTTCACAATTAATATTACTGTCAACTTCTAAATTTGTTCAGAATAAATCAATAAATATTTTCTAAATATTGAAAAAAATATCAGGGTTTCTTCAAAATTCTCTGATATATAATACAGCATACACTCTTGCAGAATTTTTCAAATTTCAACTACAATTTATCGAAACTTCCCTGACTCTTTTAGCTTTACACTGTCATTTTATGGTAACTTTTAAATCCTGAATATCTTGTATAAATTTTCAAATTCGAAAATTTCATTATTAAAAAATTTCCGCAGGAAATTTGGAACTCTCATTGTAAATTCAACTCTAATTTTTAAATTGTTTTTAAGTTTCGTCAGATTGTAAATTATGTTATGGTAGGCTTAAAATTTCTTTCTCTTAAATAGCAGTAATAAAATTGTTTACACTCATAAAACAATCTTAAGAAATGATTAGAGCTTACCTACGGTAAATAAAAATAAATTAATTTCAAACAATTTGTAAACTTGTCAACTTAATCTCATTTCTCTACCTGCTAGTTTGCTGGAAATAATTCCATTGCTTGCAACGAGGGAATCCGATAACGTTGTTTTTCCATGATCGACGTGGGCGAGAATGCAAATATTCCGAATTCGTCCTGGGTTGCTTTGAAGCTCTTTAAGCTTCTCCAAATCGATCAGCCTCATTTTTTATTTATTTTTTTCTGATAAAAAATAAAGACTTGACGTCGATAAATATTTATTATCCTAAACCTTGTTATTGTGCAACTACGGTAAATTGATTCACTTTTTAAATTATAATGATTATAACTTAGAACTTTTTAATAACAAGGGAACGTAGACATATTGAGAAGAAAACCTAAATGAGGAAAAACCTAGTCTTAGATTCTAAAGTGAAAGTAAACACTATTTCACTTTATTTTGTTTCCAGAGTGCAAAACGTTCACTAAACACCAACACAACTTGTTGCTTCGTGAACATCGCTTTCGACTTGCACAACATGCCCGTGTATTTTTTCGTTGAATGTCCAAGCGAGGACACTCGAAATGTTTTCTTATAGTATGCAGATTTTCCGAAAAGAAAAGGGGACGAAAATCGCACGGCGAAAACGTGGTTACCAGTTTCCCGATTTAGAGGTTAGGTTTCCTATAACGACCCGTGTTCACTTTTTCACTAATGCCACACTTTCACAATAATTAATTTACAAGATTTGATTATTACGCGCACTTTTATATCCGGTTTCCCGTAAATTAATGCATTTCTTCGAGCTTATGCGACGAAAACGCGAGTACCGAAATCAAGTACTAATAATGTGATTGCAGCCATGACACTCTCCGAGATAGGAGTATATCGATTTCTCATAATCGGAGTTCGAGATTTTTCAAATAAAATAATACCTGTTTTGAAATTATTGTTGAATATCATTTGCTTTAAATAAAAACGTAGTTTTTACTTTTGAATTTCAGAACATCAGAAAGCAAATTTTCCTAAGAATCTTCAGAATATTTTTTCATTCTCTTGAAACCTTTCCAAATTCTTACGGTCTGTCACGTGTGAGGCGGAGGGTGGTCAATTTCCAAAATTCTAAAGCCGATATTTACACAACAAATTTAAAACCTTTACAAGTTTTCAATTATTTTGTATTCTTTAAAACAGTTTTTAATATCTCTCAGAGTTATTCAATTTTTTGAAAATTTGGAATCTTACAAATTTCAAATTTTTTTCGTAATAATCGTTTACAGTCCTTTTTCAAAATTTTAGGAAATTGTTTTAAATGTTTAAAATTTTTTTAAATTAAAAAATTGCTGTTGAATCTTTTTAAATCTGCAAAACTTTCTAAGTATCTTTTAAATGATTTGTACTTATCCGAAGAGTTTTTTTAAAAATTGGCATAATTATTAAAATAGCCCTAAAAGTCTTCCTGATGCTGAATTGAAAATTTTGTAAACGTTTTGATATCTTTTTCAATATTTTCTGGAAATTCATATTTCTGACAAATAAATTATTTAAAGTTTTCCCAGGAACCTTAACCTTTTTTTATTCTACTGAAACTTTTCAAACTTTTTAAAAAGCTTATTTTTTCGAAATCGTCAAAAATCTTCATGTTTTGCATTTTCTCAAAATTTCAATCATTTTCGACTGTTTTCATAACAACTGAAACATTTAAGTTTCTTTTGAAATAATTCATATCAAATGATCAAATGAATTATCTTAAAATCTTCAAATTTTTTCGAAATGTTTTGAGATGTTTATAATTTGAAATTAATTTCTAAAAATAAAACATAAATTACTAAAAACGTTTCCAGACATTTTATAATTGGTAGCAGTAATTTTGTTGTTAGTGACACCGTAATTTCATTATTTTTCAGTATCAAAAAATCATTTACAATTAAAATGATCTCTTTTTATTAATTATGTTTAGAAACTTTAAGAAATAAATTTTATCATGAAATGAAATAACCTAATTGGCATTTTTAATTTATCATATAATTTAATTATTTTATATATTATATTATTAAATTTAATAAACAAAGGAAAACAGCCACTGCAAGTGATATTCACGCAATGTCGCAAGTCGCAACCGATTAGGTCTTAGACAAAAAGGTACGAGAGATCTCCTGACTACAACTTTTTAGGAAAAGAATATGCCATGTGCTTGAACTGCAAATGCTTCGATTTCCAATTGTTCAATATCGCAATTTAATTTTTAAAACTAATCATATTCAAAATTTGCAACTTGTTTCATTTCGGTACAAAAAGCCAAATTCTTTCGGTACGTGTAGACACTTCTTTTAAATAGTTGACGTTCAAATTAATATATTTAAAATGCTACATTTAAAGTTGTTCAATTGAGAATGTTTGAATTTCATTCACGTAGTAGTTTCAAAATGTTCAATTAGGATTTTATGTCATTGTTTAATTTTTTATTTCGAATGCTTAATTCTTAAATCAACATAATAATCATGAAGGCGTGGAATTTTGAAATATTTAAATATATAATTAATATAATGGAGAATGTTTTAATTTCAAATTGTTCATTTTTTATTACTCAAAATTATAATGTGTTATATTTTGCATGCCAACTTGAAAATGCGTTAATTTTCGACTTGGGAGGCTTTACATTTGATTAAATTTTTTAAATAGTTTAATATGAGATTTTCAAAGCCTAAAAGTTTTATAATTTTCGATATTACATAATTAAGGAATTAGCTTTAAGTTCTAGATTTTAGATGATTCTGCTCTGCAAGTAAAGCACCACGATCTAGAAAATTCCAAAGTACATTTTGAAACCAGAAAACGCAATTCAGTAATTAAGGAATAATCATCAAACAAGATTACTTTGTAATCTAAAATAACACAGGATGTTGAATTTTTATTCTATGTACTCAGTAAGTATTATGTAAGTGTCACGCATTAGGTATCAAGTGTCGTGATTCCTGCGATAATCATATTTTTACAAATGCATGTCAAACACGGAAAATCTCATTTCAATCAAATTCAATGCATATAAAAGTCGGAACTTCCTTTGAGGAAGCGCACATTTGAAGTTAATCCATCAAAATGTTCAAGGCATTCGTATACATCACGCTCTGCGTTGCGGTGGTAAGAGAATCATTTATAATATTATTTAATATTTCAACACTATTGTCATAATTTACAATTTCAAAATAAAAAATAAAAAGTTTTAAGAATATTTTTTATGATGATGTGTATAATAAAAATGTTCATCTTTTTTTGCTTCCCAATTTAATAAATGTTAGAAGAAAAGGGAACTTCGCGTGGTCTTCCAAAAGGGCACAAGCATTTCTACTAAATTGAAAATTGGACTAAATTGGGACAAAATTACATCTAGAGGAGTCACTAACGATACGTTTTTAGTGGGCTCCGCAAAAAATTGGCCCTATTCGTGGAATAATGTTAAGAATGTGAATTTGTTTATAAATATAGTTTAATTAATTACCAGTTGTTGTTCATTTGACAAAAAATGGCAGCAAGGAGTCATTGGCAAGACATTTTTGGCCCATTCTGCAAAAAATGAAGCCTAGTCATTGTGACATACGAAAACTGTGTATTTTTTTTATAAAAATTGTTCAAATAATGATACCAAGCAGCAGATATTTAAAAAAATCATAATTAGGCATACATTCCTCTCATATTCTACATAAAAACTGTGAATTTCAAACAACTTATCATCCAAAGTCATTTGAAGTCTTTGAATTCAGTTGAAACCTTTAAAAACTGTTTAGAGTTCCCTTAAAATCTTTAGAATTCACGTTTAATTGTTGTTATTAATATAGTTATATTATAATTAATTGATAATATTATTATTATATATTAATATATTATTATAAAATGAGAATTGCTTAAGCTATGATAAGTATTATTAAAATTAATATAATTGGTGTTAATCCCTTCAAGCCTTTTGAATTCTGCAGAATTCTCTCGATTTCCTAGATTTCACGTGTA
>JAAAKG020143050.1:0-11460 GCA_010014905.2 Druon quercuslanigerum
TTTCAAACGCTTCGTTTATCGAGGGAATTTTGAGTAAGCCCAAACTTCCATCAAAAGAAATGCTTGGTAGGATATAATCAAGTTTTCTGCAAAGTTTTACTCTAATTGAATTATTCGTTAACAAAGTAGGAGTATTCAAATAGCATTGACCGAGCATCTGAGGGGCGATAACTTCGGAGCCCGGTTGCACCGCGCTATTTAGCCGGTTAGAATACAACTATGTTTGCATACAATGTCCTTGAAATAGGTGCACATTTAAAACATAATGCAAACAAAAAGCGAGGGCATCTTCAATTCATTTTTAAGACTAGCTAGGAAAGTATTACATATCTCTTAAAATTTAGTGAACATTGTATTTGGTTCCTAAGCAAATAAATCTATAAATATTGAAAATGAATAACTAAAAAATTAAATGTAGAGTTTCCTACAAACTCTAACTGGAGGTAGAAAAATAAATAAAACAAAGAAAATAGGGCTAATAATATTAGCAAGATTAAAAGCAAAGAAAAACAAAGCATTTGTACGTACACGTTGAAAAAAAATTTTTTTGTTTTAAAATTTGTGTTGTGAGATATATTTATCTGAATGTTTGTTATCACTCTGTCAATACGTATATATAATGCAGATATAAATATTTTATGATTTTGCCCCAACAAAAAAATAATTGCTTGTGGTTTGATGATCAAATTTTAACTTAATAGTGTAAACAAATAAATAGGCGAAAATAATTCCAATCCAGAGTCGAGGGCTGTGGTCGAGCATGTCGAGACTCCGAAATTGTCACCTATCAGGCACTCGATCAGTGCTATTAGAATGCTCCTATTTTGTTAACAAATAATTCAATAAGAGTAAAACTTTATAGAAAACTTAATTATATCCTACTAAGCATTCCTATTGCTGGAAGCTTGGGCTTACTCAAAATTCCCTCGATAAACGAAGCGTTTGAAAATTGTCTAAGGTTATTTTGATATTGATTGAAAAAAAAATTATAACTTTTTTATTTAACAAAATAAATAAATTTTAAATTTCACATTAATTTAAGAACAGTTTGAAGGACAGTTTATTAAATGTTTATCTTAAAATATAAAGAACTTTGTCTTTCTGAGCGTGTTGAAGTGAAAATATTTAGTAAATTAAGTGGTCTGAAAAATAAAGTTTTTTTGATTTTTTACAGAAACGGTTGAAGATAAAACTTTTTTGTCAAAAGAAACAAGATGCGCCATGAAATTTTTTACAAAGTGATGTTTTAAAAATTTTAAATTTCGAAAACAATTTTCAAGTCATCAGGGGCCAACTAGAGCGGCCTGAAGCGGCTAGGCACATTTTATGCGTAGTTATAGAATCCGGAGTCTCAATTGTTGCAGAAATATTTCGGACCAATTATACCTGGGTGGGACATTTTAATGTTTCTTGAAAATTGCTGAAATATTTGTTTTAAATATTTCAAATGTTTTCATTAAATATTGTAGAAACATATCTGAAATATTGCGTGTTATGAGGGTAGTGACTGGACCTCTGCAGCTGGCAAATGCACAAGTTGAGAGAGTAAATAGAATGCTAGCTAGATGTTAGGAAAATTATCTAATGACAAAATGGGTAAGCCTTGGTATGTTTTATGTATTTTAAGGAGTGCAGTTGATACAGTTGACGATGTAAAATAATTTTTAGAAAATAATTTTAAAACGAGTCTTGGAGATTTACAATAAATTAAAAAAAATTAAGACTATTTGCTGTTAATAAAACTGAATAATCCTAGACTAATAATAAAGACGACGACGGTAATAAAAAAAGATCCACATTCAAATCATGTCGAAGAGTACGTAATACGTTATGGCAGGGTCATTGTTTCAGACATAAAAGGATTTCAAAATAAATTTTTTTTTTTCACATTATTCGGCTTTAATAATTTCTTTATTTAAAATGTTTAATAATTATATCTACGATAGTCCGGGATGGACTAATGTCACTAATGTTATGGATTTTGACTCGTCACTTCTTTTCCAAAATAAACATAAATTTAAAAAAATAAATTCTTATTTTATTAAAAATTTAATTATAATATTGTTTAATTAAAGTTTATGAAATATCAGATTATGGAAAAATCTGGGATGTTTAGAAGCATCAAAGCACTTGATGCATAAATCAAAAATAATTTTCAAGTTGGAAACCTTGAAAGTTGAAAGTTATTTTTTTATATATATGCGTACCTCCTCGCTTAAAGTTTCGTAATTAGCAATTCCGGGTTGATTATTTTTTTCCTTTTTACATAGATTAAATTAAGAGTGTTCGGATGTAGTAATGATAAGTGGTTTCCGCTTTTATTAGAATAATAGTCAATTTATTTTATCACTGTCTTAATTGCGTATTATTATTTTCAGCAACTGATATCCTTTAGTTTATTGAAAATTAGACTGCTTTGTTGAAAATTCTTTTTTCTTTCTTAAAATTTTTTTTTTTTCACTGAGAATTGAACTTTTTCATTTTTGATTGATATGTCTTTTCTTAGCTGAAAATTCAACTATTGCTTTAAAATTATAATTTTTGTTGAAACTCCGTATTATAAATTAAAAATAAAATTTACAAAGTTTTAGATCTAATTTAGATGAAAATTTTTGTTATTTAACATTTTATTGTACCTTTCGTTGTTTAGAAAAAAATTTTATATTTATGTAGATCTTTTTTGAGTGAACAACATTGATTTATTCATGTTTTTCGTAGCAAATTTGTTATGAATCATTTTTTTATAGAATAAGTTGTTTTTGTTTTATTGATCAAAAAACAACATTAAAAATAAAAAAATAAATTGAATTTGTGGAAAAACGACACAAGCTGATAAAAAATGAGACAAAAGCGGTTCAACCAAAGAGATCCACAAATTTTGTATGAATTAATTTTTTATTGGATAAGTATTTTTTGTTTTAGCCGTAAAAAATAGTACCAAGAAAAAACATTTTTTTTTTGTAAAACGATACAAGGCATGACAAAAAATTTTTTAGGTGAAAGTTGCTCACCTTAAAGGGATTGAAAAATTTGTTATAAATAATTTTCCGACAGAATAAGTAGATTTTCTTTTAATGGTAAAACAAGATTAAAAATGAAACAATAAGAAAATGATAAAAATAAGGCAATGATAATATGTATGTTTCAATATCAATACATATTATGAATTATAATTATACAAATTTATTTATGTGGTACATGTTTAAGCGTAGTTAAAAATAAAATTTAATGCAAAATAAAAAAACAAATACTAAAGTAATCATGATAAATACATTTTTTACTTTATTCTGCAATATCCAAATTTTAATTTAGTTTTTCACGCAGAAAATTTTTTATTTTATTTTTATGTTATTTTTTATGATTAAAACAAAAACTTACGCGTGATATTAAAAAATCATCAAAAGCAAATATGTACATATTTTTTTGCAGAACAATTTTGGCCAATCCAGTTTTTTTAGTGTCTTTAAGAGTTTAACTGCAAAATAGTATTTTTGATTGTTTAGTATATTTTTTAGTAGATGCAACTATAGCCGTTGGTCAAAAAAGCTGGTCAACTACAAAAACAACAAAAATATAAACAGCAACGACTAAAAAAAATTTAACAACAACAAAATCAACGACAAAAAGGACAATAACGACAAGAGCAACAACAAGAACATTTTATTTAAACATTTAAACAATTACGATAACAATGACCACAAATAAAACTACAACCGCAACGAAAACAAGAGCAGCAACGACGAGAAAAACAAAATTAAAGAAAATAACTATAACAAATACAACAAATACAAGAACAAAAACAAATTCTGCTGCAACGACAGCGGCAAAAACATCAACAACAAGGGTTACAACAACAGTAATGACGAGAACAACAACAACAACTATATCAACAGCAACAAAAAAAGAACACCGATAAGAAGAACAACAATGACAAGAACAAAACAGCGATAAGAACAGCAACAACTCCAACAACAAGAACAACTATGATAACAAAGACACATACTTCAAGAATAAAAACAACAGAAAAAGAAACAATAAATACAAAGGCAACAACAACCAAAGCAGCGTCAACAGCAACAACAAAAATGACATAAACAACAACAATGACAAAAAAACAACAGCTACAATAACTACGACACCAATGATGACGACAGACAGACACTATAGATTTAAAGAAAATCCGCGATAATTTAAAAAAAAATTAATAACTTCTGATTATACGGAGAATTTAAAAATATATTTTGTTCTCTTAGCCGATAAATAAAACAAAAAACAGTAAAATAAAATACAATTTGTGAAGGATTTCAAATTGTATAAACATTTAAGAGTATTCCCTAAAGAAAAAAATATAAGAGCGTATATATAAGAACAGTTTCGGGGGTCGCCTTGCACTGACCTTGAGACTAAATCAGTCTGTGGAAAGATACCCAGTCTACTGTAAACTACAGGCCATAAATAAATTATTATTTATATATAGTTATTTTAAAATGTTTAAAAAACAATTTTATAGTAATTTTAAAATTTTGACGTAGGTGATATTAAAACTCTGAAAAAGACAAAGTCAACGAACAAAATCAACGACAAAAAGAACAATAAAGACAAGAACAACAACAAGGACAATAACAACTATAAGAGCAACAACAACCAAAATCGCAGCAAAAACTACAAAAAGAAGAACAATAACGATAAAAATTACAACAACTAAAACTACAACAGCAATAAAAACAAGAGTAGCAACAACAACAGAAACAAAATTAAAGAAAGGAACTATAACAAATACAAGAACAAAAACAAATTCTACTGCAACAACAGCGGAAAAAACATCTACGGTGACAACAAAAGCAATGACGAGATTATCAGCAATGACTTTATCAACAGCAACTACGAAAAGAACACCGATAAGAACAACAACAATGACAACAACAAAACAGCGACAAGGACAGCAGCAACTGCAATAACAATAACAACTATGATAACAATGACACAGACTTCAACAATAAAAACAACGGCAGAAGCAACAATAAAAATAACGACAACAACAACCAAAGCAGCGTTAACAGCAACAACAAAAATGACAAGAAAAATAACAATGACAAATAATGAAACAACAACAGCGACAATAACTACGACACCAACGATGATGACAGACAGACACTATAGATTAAAGAAAATCCGCGATAGTCAGTTTTCACATAAAACTAATACCTCCTGATTATGCTGAGAATTCAAAAATTTATTTTATTCTCTTAGCTGATAAATAAAACATAAGACAGTAAAATAAAATAAATTTTGTGAAGAATTTGAATTTGTTTAAACATTTAAGAGTATTCCCTAAAGAAAAAAATACAAGAGCGCCTATATAAGAACAGTTTCGCGGGTCGCCTTGCACTGACCTTGAGACTAAATCAGTCTTTGGAAAGGTAAACAGTCTATTGTAAACTACTGGTAATAAATAAATTATTGTTATATATACTTTTTTTTTAAATGTACAAAAAACAATTTTATAGTAATTTTTAAATTTTGACTTAGGTGATATTGAAACTTTGAAGAAGACCTGCAATAAGGTCGAAAAGTTAGAAGACAATTTTTTTGACAAAATACATAATGATTCGTTAACATCAGAATGCCTTGTTTTTATTACATTATGACGTATGACCAAATTAATTTTTCATTCATGAAGAATAACAACGTTATTTAAAGAACAGTCGAAGAAAAAGAAAATTTCCGAGTAAAGCTTAAGGCGATTCAAATAAAAATTTATGATTGATTCTTATTCTCTGAAGAATTCTGAATAATAAACTGAAATACGTAATTATGTGTGACATACAATTCCCTGTCAATATTAAATTTTTGCAACTCTTTAAATTTGGAAATTTTTTTTTGTGGGTATTCGAAAAAAAAATTGAAGGTGAGATCAAAGAAATTCCAAAAGCGAAAAATAAGGGCCACGCTATTGTCCATAACTTATAACCTTTTACGGAGAGGTCATTTGTTTTAGTTACTCAAAATTGCGTGCACTTTAATTAATCTCTATAACAATTGTTCATAAAATTAATTATTTCCAAAGTACTGATACGAATTTCCAAATTTGATTTCTTAGCCTATTTTTGTGACCTATAGAGATCTTTTTACGGCCGAGTGAGAGTGTCCAGTAACGAGGCGAATCTGAGTTATTGCAAACACGCACTCGGCCGTAAAAATACAAATACTAGTACGCTTCCAAAATGCAAAATATACTATTAAAATAACTTTTCGTAAATGTCATTAAAGTTTCTTATTTAATTAACATTTTGTACCACAAGAAGATTCTTAATGTTGGGCGCGTATAAAAAGGATGAAACGAAAAGTTAATTATTTGTTATCTCGAGACTGGATGAGTGCGCAGATATACGAATGATTCGTAGAAGGATGGGATTTATAATCGTTCCACTGATCGTGTACATCCACTAAAGTAAACCACGGAAATTACCTTTCATGATTCCTTGTTTCCTTTTTTCTTTTCCTTTTTTTCTTTTTTCTTTTTTCTTTCACTTCCGTTCTTCCGCTTCTTCTCGCGGTACTGAGTTTTCACAAGTGTTGATGATACCCTTTTTGCATACACAGAGTGCACTGTAGGTATGGAAAGTAATTTCGCGGAACGGATGTTTGTTTCAATTGGCTAAAGACTTGAGGCTTCCACATTCTTTCTTCTCTTCCTCTAATCCCCCCATTGGATCTGCAAATTCAATAAATAAACGACGTTCATTTATATCGAGGGAATCAAGTGTTATTCTCAGATTGCTTTGCACTTTGCACGCTTATATTCTTCTTCAAGAAAGATACTATTCACTTTACAACTTTCGAGTGCTTTTTTTTCTTTTAGAAAATCTTTTAAGAGGAACAAAAGTGATTACAAATGGACCTGTGTAATTTCATTTCTCGAGCTTATTTTACATAAAACACCTATTTTTTTCTTTTTTTGGCTTCTACACCATTGTATTTAGAGTATTATATTATCAATAACATTGAAAATTAATAATCCAAACATAATACATTTCTAAATATTTCTAACATTAAAAGATTGTTATTTATTTGATTTCAATTTTTGATATTTTATTATTATAAGAATCTAATAAAAAGATTTCTTCCATGAAAATTGAGGTAACATTCACAACTCAATTAAAAGAAATCATGCGATATTTATAAGCAAAATTTCTCCCTCCTTTTTCTTTTCTAGTGATATTTATGTCTCTAATGAGCCGAAAAGTGTGATAGTTTAGAAATCTATTTTTTAATGATTGAATTTTTTTCATGTTCTTATGCATAAAATTATTATCTATTAAATTATCTATTCTGATTTCAGGATTATGCTGTTTTTTGCATTTCAATTGAAGAAAATAGGGAATAATAGGGAAATGAGTCGTAATAAAAATGAAGGATTTTCAACCCAAAATAATGAAATTTTAACAACACAAAATGAGTTTTTAACCAACAAATTAAATTTATAACAATCAATCAAAAAAGACGACGTTTCTGTTTATTTTTAATACAAAAGTACGAAATTTTAATAAAACAGTTAAATTTTCGACCTAAAAAGAAAAGTTTAACCAAATAGTGAAATTGTTAAGTTAAAAAGCTAAAATTTCATCAAAATAGTTAAATTTTTAAGGAATAATTAAATTTTCGAGACAAAAAGGCGAATTTTTCAGAAGACAGTTAAATTTTTAACAATGAAGTTTATTTTCAACAAAAAAAGATGATTTTTGTACCATAAAAGATTAATTTTCATTCCCAAAGTACAAATTTTCAACAAAATAATTCAATAAGCTGAATTTTTAACTAAATTTTAAAGTTGTCGACGGAAAATTCAATAGTTAAATTTGATGAATTCACAACAATGATTAATTTTTTACCAAAAAGACGACTTACCTATAAAACAGTTGCTTTTTTCATACGAACTTATGTATGTTTTTTTACTTTGAATTAACATTCTACTCAACAGTCAGTTTTTAAATAAATAAGTTTAATTTTCGTTCAAAAATATAAATTTTTAAAGACAAACTTGAATTTTTAACTCAAAATTAAATTTTTAATGAAATATTTTAATTTTACACCAAATTCTTGAATTCTCAAGCAAGAGGATGAATTTTCAACGCACTTTTTGAATTCTTAACCACAACCTATTAATTTTCCACTAAACAGTTGCATTTTGAATAAAAAAAAATTAATTTTTAAACAAATAGTTGGAGTTTAAAGTAGAAAAGATGAATTTTCAATTAAAATTATAAATTGTGAATTAAAAATATGAAGTTTTTATTTAAAATATATGTTTTAACTAAAAATGAAATATTTACATTATCAGTTGAAAAAATGGGTTTTAAATAAAAAAGAAACGAATTTTCAACACCAAATATTTTTCACCCGAGAGAATAAATCTTCACCCCAAAAATTGAATTTCTAACAGAGTAATTCAAATTAAAAAAATTAATAAATATTTAAGCAAAAATATAATACTTATTAGATTTTTATACCACAAAAATTAATTTTAACCAAAAATGGTTCGTATTCTTTTTTTGGTTGGAAATTCAACTATTTTGTTGATAAATAATCTTTTTGGGCGAATTCAACTATTTTTTAAAATTTTAAATTAAAAACTTTTTCTAGAATAAATTTCAGATATTAAATTATTTTTTTTAAAATTCATTCTTTTGTTTGAAGATTCAACTATTTTGATAACAATTGAACTATTTGGTTAAAATAAGAACTTTTTTTGTTGAAAATAATTGATCATTTCATTTGAAAATTCATCTTTTTTGTTGCAATGGTAACAGTTTTGTTAAAAATCAATCTTGTTTAGTCAAGGAATCAATTATTTTGGTAAAAATGCTACTTTTTTTGGACAAATTTCGCCCTTTTTAATTTCAAATTAACATATTTTTTAGTTTCAATATCGAATTTAAAAATTCAACTACTTAGTTGAAAGTTGGACTAATTTCTGTTGGCCTTTAAAAATGAAAGGTCCACGCATCGTTTGGTGATTGTGAATTCTCTTTAGTTAAAGCTCCTTTGGCTTTAACGAACACATTCTCATTACGTATTTAGTGCTTCGCACAGATTATGTTCGACTTTATTAGTATAAGTTCAACTATATCAGTAAAAATCTCCTTCTTAATTGTTAATTTAATATTTTTTTCTCATTTTGGATTAAATTTTATTCTTAGCCATCCTAAAAAATGTATATGAATTCAATAAAGTTATATTATTACCATTAATGCTATGCATTAGTATTGCAACAAAAGTATTTTTACTGTCTTATTTCATTCATTAAAAAATGGACATTCCATTAAAATAAAAATCATTATTAAAAATTTTACTGCTACTGTGATTTAGGCTAAAAATGTAGGTATATAAAATGTTATTGTAGTTTATAACAAACTTGTAGATATTTTTTGGCTAAACAACTTTTGTCTTTTAATTTTGTTCATATCTTGTGTCGTTTTCCCACAATTAAAAAAATTTAATCTTATTTTTTAATTTAATTTTTTATTTTTTAAATATTTTTGTTATAAAAAATGTATTGATCTTTTTGAGGTTACAAATTTAATTTGTTAATTTTAGTTCGTCCCTTGTGTCGTTTTTCGAATATTTTAATTTTTAAATTATTAAAAAAAATTTGAATCTTATTTTTAAAATTTAATTTTTAATGTTTTTGAAACTTTTTTTTATAAAAAAATTTATAGATCTTTTTGGGATGGATAACTTTAGTCTGTTAATTTTACTTCGTACCTTGGGACGTTTTTAGATAAATTTAATATTTTAATTTTGAATGTTATTCTTTACTATTAAAACAAAAACTGCGCGTCCTATCAAAAATTATTCATGACAAATTCGAATGAGTTTTCGTTATTTTTTGCAAGAGTAAAATTTGTTTATTTTTTTTTTCATAGCTTGTGCCGTTTGTCCAAAATTTAAATTTGTTATTTTTAATGTTGTTTTTTACGACTAAAAACAAAAACTATGCATCCTATCGAAAATTGATTTATGACAAATTTGTAGATCTTTTCAGGGCGCACAATTTTAGTTAAATCTTCTTTTTCGTATTTTTCCATAAATTGGCCGCAAAATGGCATTTTTTAGTTTTCTTTATTTTTTGTATGATAAAAATTTCAATTTTCAACTTTTCGAACAAATTCAAAAATTTGTCATAATAATCGTGTCGGGCTTTAAAAAATAAACGATTTTATTTTCTTGAATTTTTTTCATATCATACATTGTTTACCTTAAAAAGTTGATTTTGGTTAATTTTTTTGGATTTTGAAAATGCTATAACTCTGATAATTTTTATTTTATTGAAAAAAGTCATGAGGATAAATTGTTTGAGTTTCAGAGTACTATAAATAGCCGTACATAGAATTTTTAAATATTGAACAAAAATAGTCTCAAATATTTTGAAAAAGTGTTCGCTTTTTGAATTTTTATCCATAATAGCTGGTTTACGAACTTGTTCCTTTTTAGGACCTTATAAAGTGTGCTAAAGCAAAATTCAATCTGATCAATTTTTCGAAAGTTATCGTGTCTACAGTATACAGACTACAGACTACAGACAGACAAACAAACCTGAGTAAAAATAATTTTTTTTTTTCAGGAGTTCTGGAAGCGTGGAGATTTGATGAAAACCGACAAAGTAAAATTCTACATAAAACCAATACCTTCTCATCAGGGTGAAAATGTAAAAATATGATTTTTTTTAAATTCAAATTTCTTTGATAAAAATGCAAGAGGGTGAAAATAAATCTTTTTTGGTTAAGGATTCAACTATGTAGTTGAAATTTTTCATTATTTGGACGAATTCCACTCTTTTTTAAATGAAAATAAATATCTTTTTTAGTTTCATTATCAAATAGAAAATTTTTCGTTCAGGATTATTAGTTTTGAGATTAAAAAATTGGCTATTTTGTTGAAAATTCTTTTTTGAACGAATTCCATTCTTTGTATTTGAAATCAAAGTAATGTGCTTTAACTAAGGATTTAATTATTTTATCAAAAAATTTTTTTTTTATGAATGCAACTGTTTTTGGTTTAAAATTAAAATCTTGTTAGATTGAAATATCATCTATTACTTTTTTCGCTGGAAATTAATCTATTTGGTTTAAAATTGATATTTTCGGGTTAAAACGAATTGATCTACTATTTTGTAAAAATTTTTGTCTCTTTTGATAACAAATCCTTATTATTATTTTGGTTAAACATACAACTCGTTGAAAATTGAGGCGTCGGATGCAAAAAGGAGATATAGAATTATTTTGCTGGAGTGGGGAGGCCCTGAAAATGAAGTCTTGAATTTTAATTTTTAAAATATATATTCTGAGTGGAAATTTAATTTTGCATCTTTTTCTCTTCATCCAAAAAGTTGTAGCTTTTTTATTTTTCGAATTATTTACGAAAAAGTGTTTTTTTCTCTGATCAAAATATTTTGATTTT
>JAAAKG020143051.1:0-11459 GCA_010014905.2 Druon quercuslanigerum
TAATATATGATGATAAAAAATTATATAAAATAAATTTCAAACTTTATCTGTTTTAGTAGAAATTTCATCTTTCTTGTATGAAAATACAACTTTTTAGTTGAAAATTAATATTCTTTGTTTAACGACTAAACTATTTTTTTTGAGGAATCGCTTTTTTCAAAAATTTATATTTTTAGTATAAAATTGATCTCTTTGGTTGATTGTTTAAATATTTTCGTATAAACTGATCCTCTTTACTTAAAAATTCAACTGGGTGGGTAAAAAATAAACTGCTTTGTTAAGACTTTTTCTATAATAGATATTTATCTCATTGGACATTTAATTATTTTTTAAAAATTATTTATTTTTTTAAAATTCTAGTATTTTGTTGAAAAGTATCTTTTATGGAAGAAAATTAATTAATTGTTAAAATGCTATTATTTGAATGCCAACTATAACAACCTTTTTTAGTTAAAAACTCAAATTATTTAAATTTGACTTTAAGGTTTAAATATTCGTCTATTTTGGTAGAAAGTTCATCTTTTTGGGATAAAAATGCAATTATTTTGTTGAAAATTCAACAATTCTATTAAAAAGTCAGAAAAAATGGAAAATTGTTTAAATAAAAATCTGAGAATTTTGAAAATGAATTTGTAACCCTGCAAAACTTATTTTAAATACACAAAATTTTCATTAGTCTCAAGTCTCATATCTTATTATTTCTGGGAACTATAAATTACGTTCATTAAGAGAGGGGGGGGGGCAGAGATATTTAGTTACGATTCGTTACAGGGGGGCGGGATAGATTTGAAGAGTACGGCCCCTTATGAAAAAACTCTCAAAATTGCCCCTAATTTCCCCTACTTTGCTCCTCACGTTTCTTCTCAATGTCCTTATTTTTTCTCCCTAATCTCCCCTTCCAGGGGGGGGGGGGTAACAAGTGCTACAGAGCTAAGAAAGCCTAAAAATTGCGAAAACACCGACAGTATTAAAGTAAAGAATCCAAGACCCCTCGGGACATTTAACACGTTCCGCAAGTGCGGCATGGCATGGCACTCTCTCGGTGCAGTGAAAAGTGAAAACCACTTCCCCAGTAGCGGCGCGGCGTTAGCATTGTTATCACCACCCCAGATATCATCGTCCCGTTGTTGATTCATTCAAAGCGCTGAAAGAAACCTTGGCCCCTCCTCTCCGCGGGTTCGCCTTCACCGCCTTCACCGCCTTCACCGCCTTCACCAAATCTATTTCTCCGAATGTGTTATACATTCACTCACACATTCATACTCATTACACACATATAGAGTTAGGTATAAATACAGAGGTTTCACACACGTACTCGATAGGCGTTCAGAATGGGATATACGCTCTCTACTCGTTTTGTAAACGCGAATGAAAGGATGCATTGGGGAGTTTGATAGGGAAAGAAAATTACTTTTTTTTCTCCAGCCTCAAAAATATTCCATCAAATGTGTTGTATTCGTACACGTATTGAACAAAATGCGATATAGAGCTTCTCCAATCACCTACCCTCGTTCTTTTGTGCCTTCGGAATCTCCAGTTAGGATCTAATGCAATCGTCAAAAATACATTTTTTTTTAATCAAACAAATTCTTGCTCTGCTTGATCCATTTTCATAATTAAAATTTCTTTATGGGGAAAATACTTTAAAGTTAAATAGGGAAGCAAGTTATGAAAATCGAGGTCTAAATAAAAGATACAATAATTCTTTTTGAAACTTTTCTGTCACTGTTTGGATCCTCATCAGTCAAAAACACATAGATTGAACCTATAAGAAACGCTCAAATAATGCTGAACATATTTATAAAAGAGAATAAATAATAATGGATAAAAATTGAAATTTTATGTAGAAGAAAGAGAAGGGTTGTCTCATAAAAGGATTTAATAGGGGGGATAACATGTCTGGTACAAGTTAAAATCCAAGAATAATTTAGAGTAAAAACTTAATATAAAGCCCTTTCATATTTCAGATTCTTTGAAATCTATAGAAAGCCCTATGAAATATTTTAGAAAATTCTGAAACTTTATAGGTTCTACAAAATTGCTTTGGAATCTTTTCAAATTATGTTAGGAATTTTTTTTTAATTGTCTGTAAATTTTTTAAATACATATAAATCATTAGGCCTTTCCTTCACATTTTTTTAAATATCATGAGAAAATCAGAATCTTATTTAAATGAATATTTAGAAAAGAAAAAAATAATTTTAATAGTTTGAATACTTTTCAACGAATACGCTCGATTTTTGTTGACGGAATCTACAAAGAAAGAATCATAGCAAAGAGTTATCGCAAACAAATTATTATTTAATTTCGTGAAGAAAAATTGAGCGTATTCCTCAAAAAATATCCAAACTCTGAATTTGATTATTAAAATTATTGAAATAATTAATAATTATTGTCAATTTCGAAAATATCATAGCAAAAAGTCTTCTCAAAAACATTCTTAGTTGGTTCCATGAAAAATTTGAGCTTGTTCTGTAAAAATTAGCCACACTCTGAATTTGTTTATTAACATTTTTTAAATAAATAATAATTCTTGTAAATTCTTAAAACTTTACAGAAAAAAATCACATGAAATACATTCTTAGTTTCTTTCGTAAAAAAGTTGAGCCTATTCTGTAAAAATTAGCTAAGCTCTGAATTCGTTTATAAAAATTGTGGAAATAATGAATAATTCTTGTAAATTTGTAAAGATAGATTGCAAAAAATTATTCAAAAGACATTCTTCTTTTATTCCGTTAAAATGTTGAGTCTGTCCGGTAATAATTAGCCAAACTCTGAATTTGTTTATTAAAATTCTTGAAATAATTAATAATTTTTGTAAATTTCGAAAACATTATATATAACATTATATATTATTATATATAAAATCATCTAAAATACATTCTTTAATTAAATCCGTGAAAAATTTCTAAATTTGTTTATTAAAATTTTTTAAATAATTATTAATTCTTATCAATTTCGAAAATATCATAGCAATTGGTAAAGCGTCATTGCAAAAAATTATTCAAAAGACATTCATCTTTTATTACGTAAAAATGTTGAGCCTGTTTCGTAAAAGTTAGCTAAACTCTCAATTTATTTATTAAGTTTTTCAAAATAATTAATCATTCTTGTCATCTTGCAAAAAATCATCTGAAATACATTCTTAGTTGCTTTCGTGAAAAATTTGATCCTATTCAGTAAAAATTAGCTAAACACTGAATTTATTTATTAAAATTTTCGGAATATATATTATTTTTTTTTAAATTCGTAAAGAATTATAGCAAAAAATCATCTGAAATACATTCTTAGTTGATTCTGTAAAAAAGTTGAGCCTATTCAGTGAAAATAAGCCAAGCTCTGAATTTGTTTATGAAAATTGTCGAAATAATTAATAATTCTTGTAAATTTGTGAAGCGTTATTGCAAAAAAATTATACAAAAGACATTCTTCTTTTATTGTGCAAACAAAAATTGAACGTATTCCAACAAAAATAGGCAAACCCTGAATTTTTTATGAATATTGATAAGCAATCCACAATTTTGTTCGATATCGAAAATGTCATAGCGGAAAGTCTTTCCAAAAACTGAATTTTTTTCTGAAAATTGTTGAAATAATTAATAATTTTTGTAAACTTGTAAAGCTTTACAGAAATAAAACACCGAAAATGTATTCTTATTTGATGCCTCAAAAGAGTGTCTTACGTTCAAAAATGTCAAAACAGTGAATTTTTCAATAAAAAACCATAATTTTTCTTACATTTCATACCAAAAGGTCTTGATTGGTACGAACTTAACATTATTCTTTAGATCTTTTTAGCACGTACATAAGACCTCGTTTTATGTATCTGAAATCCTGTTTAAAAAATCGTTAAAATGTCAATTTTTTGTAAAAATTAAAAATTAGCCTCATTTTTCATACATAATCTAAACGAGTAAATCTTTTCAAAATTTCGAAGAATTTAATTTAAACAACAAAATATCTAATTTTAAACTTTTTGGAACCACTGTTGCTCTACGTTATGTTTCAATGTTTAACATTTTTGATTGCCAAACTAAGCGTCTGATCAAGAAGAAAAAAATAACTTTGGATTTGCCTCGGAAATATCTAAATGGGCTTTTTTAAAACAATGTTGGTAATTTTTTTTATATGTCATTCAACATTGTCGTACATTTTTGGGTCCCGATATATGAAATAGAAAATTTTGTAATCAATTTAAAAAAAGCGTCCGATAAAAAAACGGAAGATACTTTGGGATTTTTTGAAAATATCTAAGTGTTCCTTTTTTGTTTTTTTTTACCCAATTTTTTTTAATAGTAACATTCTTTCTTAATGTTTTTATATTGTTATAAATAAAATAAAGAATTTTTTCACTTTATTAAAGCCTTTCTTCAAACAATTAAATTATTTGTTATAAACTTTGAATTTTGCAAAGAATGATTAACAAAGTAAGTGGCCAATCAAAAAATCGAAAGGATTTTTGAATTTTTTGATCAAACGCTTAGTCTGTTTACAAAAATAGCGGAACATTAAAAAATAGTGCAATTTTTAAAATAAGGCATAAAAAAGTAAAACAAAAAAGGTGATCCTGGGTATTTCGAAGATGAATCGAAATGTGTAAGAGAGGGCAGGGCAGGGGTAGGAAAAATCACAGGCGAAACAATAGGAAAAGTAAGTAGAAATTAGAGGAAAAATGAAGAAATTAGGGGAGTTGTATGTATGGGAATAAGTGGTTGTTGAACGGGAAGTGGGGGGGGGGGGGGAGTTAACAGAGGTAGCGAAGTTCCGAAAATTAGAAGTGGAAAATTGGATGAAATGAGATGTGGAGAGGCAGTAAAATAAGGAAGAGAAAGTAAATAAAGTAGTGGAAATGTATAAGGAAAATTAGTGTTAATGGAGAGGTAGCATTGCAAGTGAGGCTGGGAAACTAATGAAAGTGAAATGAGAAGGTTTGAAAGTTAAAGTGGGGGAAACCTTCAAGAGAAATTACTGTCAATGAGGTAGTAGCAGTGGAAGTAAGAGTGTGAAACTATGGAAAGTGACGTCTAATGAGATAGGAGGATCTAGAGGAAGTGAGTGTAAGTTAAGGAGAAGTAGGACAATTGATTAGAAACAAGGGTGATTAGGAAAGGGAGATTAATGTGCATTAGCAACTTTTGTACAAGAAATGATGGTTTTTCAAGTAGTATAAGTGAGGCAATGCCGAGAAATGAGAGGAGAAGAGAAAGTGAAATGAGGGGAGAGAAAGTAAGTTAGGTATGGGAAATATTCAAAAGGAATAACTGCTTATGAGGTGTAGCAGTGGAAGTGAGGGGTGGAAAACTAGGCAAAGTGACGTCTAATGTGTTAAGAGGATCTAGAGGAAGTGATTGTAAGTTAAGGAGAAGTAGGAAAATTAATTAGAAACAAGGATGAGTACGGAAGAGAGAGTAATGTGCATTAGCAAATTTTGTACAGGAAATGAGGGGGTTTGAAGTAGGAGAAGTGGAACAATGTCGAGAAAGGAGAGTAGAACAGAAAGTGAAATGAGGAGAGGGAAACTAAATTAGATGGAAGTGAGGTGGAAATGAGGTGTGGAAGCTAGGGAAAGTGAGGTCTAATGAGGTAAGAGGATCTAGAGGAAGTGAGTGTAAGTGAAGGGGAAGTAGTGAAAATGATTAGAAATAAGGGGAAGAGTGTAACAGGGAAAGTAAGGAGAAGGAGAAGTAGTAAAGAAAGAAGGTGAAGAAGTGGTTGGCTTTTTTGTACATGAATTTATTGAAAAAATGAATAAGATAACCTGCAAAATCACGATTTCTGACAATACCAAAATTGCTTAACTTTTTCCACCTGTATAAGAGTAAATAATTACGAATAGAGGACTCGAAGACAGTTCGACAAACGTAATCCATTATCTCATTAAAGTATAAAAAAAGAGTGAAGCGCAGGCGTCGCAGGTCTACCGGAAACGATTATTAAGTCCTGCTCATTGTTACAGCCTTCACTAAACGGAATGCAATTCATAAAAGTTGACCATTTGCCCGGAGGAAGTCGTATAATTGGTCCCCCGAACCTCCGGATGCAATTATAAATCGTCTTATTCTTCATCTCTTTCTATATATTGATTTACCATAAAACAAAATTAATTATCAATCTTAAAAAAAAAAGTTTAAAATATATTCGAAGTTATCTCATAAATTTGGCAAAGGTTATTTTATTTATTAAAAATGACATTATGTTAGTACTTATGAGTGCTGAATCCTTAAAGGTCTTCCAGCGAAACTATCATTCTATTTGCATCAATCAATTAAGCAACCCCTCTCAAAGTATAGTGTTACATTCTAATTCAAAGAACATTCTGTTCTCTCTTATCTCTTCTTTGATTTCACCAAATATTTTACTACTGTTTCTTATCTTACAAATACAGATAATTTATCGTTTATTATTTATTTAAGTAATATCTTGTGATAAACAAATTAGTTTGTTAGAATTCTGGACCAAAATGTTTCAAACTTTGGACTACTCACATTTGTATCTCGGCAACATGGAAAATAAGGAAATCTTTCAAAAAAAAAGTGGAATTTTTTGTTAGAATGATACATTTTTTTACTAAGAAGATTTTTTTTACCGAAAGAGAGGAATTTTAAACAAAAAATCGCGAATGTTCAACTAAAAACAGCAGTTTTCAACCAAAAATGGCATAGTTAAAATTAATTAATTGTGAACGAGATAAATGTTTAACCAAGGAAACTAATTATTAATTAAATTCATTTTTTTAACTAAAAGTTTTTGCAAGTAATTAAATTAGAACGTCGTAGTTGATTATTTAACTATTACAAGTTTCATTTTCAATATAAAACAGTATAACTGTAACAAAAAGATGAATTTTTAACATAATAGTTCAATATTGGATCAAAACAAAATAAATTTTAAACAACAAATATAAATTCTGAAAAAAAAACATTTTAACCCTTTGCGGCATAGTGGGAATATCGTATTCCCACTTTTTTCCATATCATTTTTTGCGATTTCATAGTAGTTTTTATTGGATTTTACACACGCTTTTTTAAATTTCATGCTCGCAGTATGATTGGAAATTGACATTTATGTGTGAAGGGTCTAAATTTTTTAAATAATTTGTTAATACGTGAAAATAAAGGTGAAAAAAAGCCTTTTTTTGTTGAAAAAATTCATTATTGAAAAAACTTTTCATTATATCCTTATGAAAATGGGTATATAAGGGTTTTTGGGGTCGCTGACTACGAATCTGGACTCAAATTTTGAAAATTCAAAAAGGCGGATCCAATATGGCTGTCCAAATTGAGAATATTTATGGATTTCATCTGAAAATTGGTATGCAGGGGTTCTTGGGACCAGTGATGACGAATATGAACTCAGATTTTGGAAATTGAAAATGGCAGATCCAAGATGGCGCCCGAAACTTGGAATATTTTTGGATTTTTTTTCTGAAAATCAGTATACAGAGGTTTTCGGGGTTGGTGATCACGAATATGAAATCAGACTTTGAAAATCCAAAATAACGGATCTAATATGGCGGCCAAAATAAAAAAGTTTTCTGAATTTAAAAAAAATTAGTGTACAAGGATTTTTGGAGTCACTGATCACGAATCTGAATTCGTGATCAGAGATACCAAAAACCCCTGTACACCAACTTTCAAAAAAAAATTCCATATTTTGGCTGCCATATTGGATCCGCTATTTTGAATTTTCAAAATCTGAGTTAGGATTCATGATTAGCGATTCCAAAAAATCCGCTGTATATTGGATGTCATATTGGATCCGCCATTTCGAATTTTCAGAATATGATTTCAGATTAGTATCAGCGACGCCAAAGACCCCTATGTACCAATTTTCATGAAAACTCGTTTCCCTGGAAAATGTATGCCGGAAAAGGTTAATTTTAAATCAGAGACATTTGAATTCAATAAAAAATGAAATTTCAACAAAAAGTTTAATTTTCAACCAAAACGGATTAATTTTCTACGAAAATGTTGCAGTTTTACTACAAAAGTTAAATTCTGAAAGAAAGAATAATAAATCCCTAAACAAAAATGGCACATTTGAATTTGAAGTTTAAAAAATTTATTTTAATCAAAACAATTGAAGTTTCAACTAAAGAGATAAATATTTAAAGACAATAGAATTTTTTAACAAATTTGTTTAATATTCAACAAAAAAAATTGCAACCAAATTTTATAATTTTCTAGTAATATAGATAGATTCTTCATAAATTAGTTTATTAAACCTGAAAACATGAATTTTAAACAACAACATTTAATTTTCATTGAAATAGATGAATATTTTACTAAAAAAGTTGAATTATCAACTAAAAAGATAAATTATTTTCAACAAAATTCGGACAGTTAAATTTTTAACAAAGAAAATTAATTTTTTTTTAAATAGTTAAATTTAGAACAAAAGCGAGAAATCCGCAACGAAAAAAAATTATTTTTAACAAAGCAGTTCAATTAAAACAAACAGTGGAAGTTAACAAAAAAGTTGAATTTTTAAATAAAAAAATTTACTTTATAACGAAATAGATAAAACTCCTAACAAGAAAGTTAAATTTTTAATGAAAACGTTCAATTTTTAAATAAAAAGTGAATATCTGAATTTTTAGTGAGAAAAAGTATTTTCAACAAAAAAGAGAAGAATTTTGTAAAAAGCAGTTAAAATTTCAACCGAAAAAAAACAATTATTTCCAAACTAAAATAAACTAGTTAAATTTCAATTAAAAAAATGATTTTCCAACAAAAAGGGAAATAATTTATGACAAAATGGTTACTTTTTCAAGTAAAAATATTAATTTTAATCAAACGGAAAACAAGTTTTTACATAAATGGTATAATTTTTAACCAAAGAGTTGAATTTTCAACCTAAAAATTAATTTTGAATATTCAGCAAATAATATGAATTGTGAACGAAGCGTGTGATAGTTGATATTCAAACCAAAAAATATTTTAATTTAAAAACAATAGAATTCAACTGAAAAGACAAATTCAATACAAAACAGTGGAAGTCAACAAAAAAGTTACTTTTCAATAATATTAAAATTAGGTTGAATATTCATTTTAAAAAAAATTTGCAACAAAAAGGAATGTTAAACCAGAGAGATAAATTTTAAAACAATATGTTGGATCTTAAAAAAGTTAATTTTCAAGAAGAGTTTTCAACATCCAAGTAAAGAGTTGAATTATCACAAAAAAAAAATTTTTAAACAAGAAAATTATTTTTCTACAAAAAAGGTAGATTATCTACAAAATGCATGAATTTTAAACCAATCACCTTCATTTTCAACTGAGTTGGAGAAAATAGTTAAATTTTTAAGCCAAAAAGATTAATCGAAAATAAAAAAAATAAAAATTTTTAAGAAGGTTCAATTTTCAACCAAGAAATTGATAATTTGATTAAGTTAAGATGCTTAAATGATAGTAGATCTAAATTCAACTAAAGCACCTTCATTTGAAATAGATGTTACAGTCTCCTTAAACCAAAGCAATATTTATTTGCTTCACTGCAATAGGTTTTGGGCTTAATGAATAAAATAAAATAAATAAAATTAAATAAAATGCTTTGATGTGAAAATTGGTAGATTTATTATAAAGCAATATTTATATACTTCAAGAAATAATACTTAAGGATTAAAACTACGTTTTTTTTAAACAATAAATTGTATCTTTTGAAGTACGAAACTGCTATTGACGTCAACTACATATTCCTTTATGCGAAAGAAATATTTTTTTGATTTTATCAAACATTTCTTTACATATGTATAGATGATGTTAAGTTTGTTGACCAGGGTTAAAAATTATTGTACAAATATGTATAACAAATTAAATCAGAGGCAGTTGAATTTAATAACTAAATGAAATTTCAACAAAAATATTAGTTTTCAACCAAAATTTATTTATTTTTTAAATAATTTAAGTTAATTAATTATAAATTTATTTCAAAATTAAAACACTAAAAATCGAAATCACTGATTTAAATTATAAAATTAGAAAACCAAATCTTGATATGTACAAACTAGAAGAAAAACTTAAGGATTTCGCTACCGATGATCTTATTACTCTATTTTCTGAATGTCTAAATCGAATGATTAAAAACCTGGAAAAACTTTTAATTGAAAAATATATTTTAAAATTTAAATGGCTTACAAAAACATATTATAACAAAATTTTTACAAAAATCCCTAACAAAAAATGGCTTATCAATCCAACTGAGAAACAATTTCCAGATGACATCGGATATTTTTTAAGTTTGGGGGAAAAAAAATTTCTGTACTATTAATAATAATAAATGTAAATTTGTTGAAAATATTTTAGCAAACATTAAAGAAAAAAAGAATATCAATATAATATATTTTCAATAACAATGTAATTTCAGAAATGGATATTTTAGGTAAAAAAAAAGAATTTTTATTTGAAAACAAAGATATTGTCATAACGAAAGCAGATAAAGGTGGGGCTACCGTTGTTTTAAACAAAACAGATTATATAGATAAATGTTACTTGTTACTATCAGATAAAAATACGTATACAAAATTAAAAAAAGATCCAACTTCCAAAGTCATCAATGGTTTAAATAAAATTATTGGAAAATGTAAAAAGACAGGATGTATCAGTAAAGAAACTACTAGATCTTTAAAAAGTTACAACAATTTCAAAACACTTTCAAAATACGTTAGCTTTTCAATAAAACAGATCATAAGAAAAAGTGACTCTTTTGTCAAAAATTGCTAGGATCTTATTGAAAAAATAAAACACTTTAACATACCAGATAATTACAAATTAGTTTCAATAGATATAAAATCACTTTTTACAAACGTTCCAAAAGATTTAGTTCTTCAAAATATAAAAATTAATTTGCACAAAATAAGAAAAACTACTAAATTCCCAGTTAAAGAATTTTTAGAGCTTGTAGAATTCTGTATAGATAATGCATACTGCGTATTTCAAAATGAATATTTTTAACAAATTTTCGGCACTCCAATGGGCTCCTCTATATCAGGTGTTATTGCTGATGTGGTTATCGAAAAACTCGAAAAGGATGTATAGGAGAAACTACCGTACCCGAAGAAAATTTAGATCAATTGTAATTAGCTTTTAATGCATACCATCCTAAAATACAGTTTACTATGGAATTTGAAATTTAAAATAAACTTTATTTTTCGGATAAAACATTTATAAAAGAAAACAATAAACTGATCACCAATTGGTATAGAAAAGAAACAAAACCCTGGTAGATATGTAAACTTTAACTCACGCATCTGCATAAAAGACAAAATTTCTATGATTTATGGTCTAACTGACAGAGCCATCAAATTATCAAATTCTAGATTCAGAGATGAAAACTTAAAAATTTACCCTGTACCCTTAAACTAAAACATTAAAACAAAATGGCTATCCAATCCGTTTTATTAAGAAATATATCAATAAAAGAGTTGATACAATAAACCAAATCAGCAACAACCACACGAA
>JAAAKG020143052.1:0-11459 GCA_010014905.2 Druon quercuslanigerum
TCTATACATATGCCGAGTCGATTCTTTAAAAAACGCAAAATATTTTAATTTTTTTATTTATTTATTTATATTTATATATTTTTTTTAAATTTGAGATACCTGGAGAAAACCTGGAATTGTTAGGGGATTTTTTCTAAGATTTGACTAGAAACCCTAAGCAATAATTATTTTAATTTAAATTTTTTAAATCATACAAAATTTAATATAAACATATGGGACCACCCTTTATTTCTCCTGAAAAAAAACTGCCTTACGGTTTTTAAAAATACAATTCGGTAATAATAATAAGTATAAGTATTTAGAAAAAATAAATAAAATATTGTAGGAAAAATTAAAAAAATTAAAACGAGTGGGTGCGGCCATCGAGAACTAAACCCCCACCCCCCAAACGTGGATCAATACTCGCCGGCTTCTTCGCTCTTCTGCCCAACGGAACCGACGACGGTGAGCTTTGCAAATTTGATAATAAAGCAGCATCATATATTTAAAAATGAAATTTTAATTTATCACATAAATTCATCATTTTTGCATTTTCTGCTTTTTTGAGTGATTTCTGAGTCCTAACCCTATCGAAAGTATTTTTACTCCTCAAAACGGAATTTCATTAGTGCGTTTGCTTTTCCATGTGTTCCCGTTTCAATCGCGACGCAAAATGAACATGCTGTGAGCGGAAGTACTGGATTTTCTTTCTTTATTTTCGAATAAAGTGGTTTAAAAAATAGATTGTTTAAAAATAAAATAAAAGTTTAAAATAAAAGTTGAGTGGAAGAAAATACAGTGTCAGAAAAATGAATCAATCTGACTAGGAATTGACGCCGGCATGCATTTTTATCGACATTGTTCTGCTTTTTTAATTCATTTAATTTGATTTATTAAAGTATAGAGGTTTTGAAAATTATTCTATTATATAATATAAAAAAATATTTATTTTTATGATTTATTTTATAATGTTGTTACTGTTTTTGTTGGACAATGTATGTGGTTTCACCGATTTCTATAATTGAATAATTTTGTTTAGAATGAACTAACCTATCGTAGAAATGTTTCAGATTTAATTTTTGTTCTATTTTTTTTTTTTTTAAATTAGATTTATAAATATTATCAGGGTGTCTACTCAATTAGAAAACCTGAAACTGACAGGGGATTTTTATAAACGAGGAAAAACCTGGAAATGGCAGAGAATTAAAAAATTTAAATTGTCTGATAATGTTTTTGTTTTTGTTAAAGTAGATGTATATTTCAGTTAAATATTTTACTATTTGATTAAAAATTCGTGTATTTAGTTGAAAATTAGTCCTTTTAGTAGAAAATTCATCTTTTTGCTTAAAAATTCCACAGTTTAGTTGCAATTTTTTTCTGTCTGGATTAAAATTTTTTTTAATTTTTGTCCAAATATAAACTATTACATTTTTCATTAACAATTTATATTTTCCTGGTTTAAAAACCAACTAATTGGTTAAAAGTTAAACAATTTTTTGAAATTTTTTTTTAAGGTTCATTATTTAAATTGAAAATTTCTCTCTTTGGTTGAAAATTGAATAATTTTCTTGAAAATCCGGGGTTTATGGTTTAACAATAATTATTTAAACTGAAAATTGAACTATTTCAATAAAAAATTAAACTAGTTGGGTTAAATTTTCCATAATTTTATATAAAGCTTCATCTCTTTATCTGGAAATTAATTTTGTTCGCTTAAAATTTAATCATTTAATATTTGCCTAAAAATTTATCTTTTTATTTTTAAAATGATTTTTTTTAGTTGAAAATTCGTATTTTTTGGTAGACAATTAATCTTCTTGGTTTCAAATTAAAATATTCCAGTTGACTATTAATAATTTAATTAAAAATTAATATTTTTGTTGAAAATTCAACTACTTGTTTAAAAGTTAAACATTGTTGTGAAAACAATTTTTTTTCGAAGATTCATTATTTAAATTGAAAATTTATCTCTTTGGTTAAAAATTTAATAATTTTCTTGAAAAAACTTTTTTTTTTGCTCAAAAAAAAAATTTTAACTGAACATTGTACTGTTTTTTTGAAAATTGTTTTTTGGGTAGAAAAATTTTTGTTACATAAAATTTAACTGACTTTTTACTTAATGTATGTACTTTGTTGAAAATTAATTTTTTTTGTTTAATATTTAACTATTCTAGTTGATTATGCATAATTTAATTAAAAATTTATCTTTTTGGATGATAATTAAACTACTTGGTTAAAATTGAAACTATTTTTTTGAAAATTCGTTTTTTTTGTTAAAAGTTTATAATTTTAAATGAAAATTTACATCTTTGGTTAAAACTTAATTTTTAAAATGAAAATTGAACTATTTCAATAAAAAATGTAACTTTTTTTTTGAAATTCGTTTTTTGTTAAAAATTTTTTACGTTAAATTTAACTAATTAAGTTAAATGTTCCATAATTTTATTTGAAACTTCATCTCTTTATTTGAAAATTAATTTTGTGTATTTAAAATTTAATTATTTAATGTTTGCTTAAAAATTTATCTTTTTTTTTTAAATGAGCTTTTTTAGTTGAAAATTCATATTTTTTTAGTTGCAATTTTTGTTCTCTCTGGATTAAAAATTTTAAAAAATTTATGATTTAAAATATAAACTATTATATTTTTCATTGACAATTCATCTTTTTCTGGTTGAACAATCAGCTACTTCATTAAAATTTAAACAATTTTCTTAAAAAAAAAGAAATTTTTTTCGAAGTTTCATAATTTAAAATAAAAATGTATCTCTTTGGTTGAAAATTTAATACTTTTCTTGAAAATCTGCTGTTTTTTTTGCTTAAAAGCAATTTTTTAAACTGAAAATTATACTGTTCTTTTGAAAATTATTTTTTGGGCAGAAAAATCTTTATTACATTAAATTTTACTGACTTTTTCGTTTAAATGTATGTATCTTGTTGAAAATTCGTCTTTTATTGCCAAAAATTAATCTTTTTGTTTAAAATTCAAATATTCTAGTCGATTAAATATAATATAACTAAAAATTCATCTTTTTGGTTGATAATTATTCTACTTGGTTAAAATTGAAACTATTTTGTTGAAAATTCATTTTTTTAGTTGAAAGTTTATCATTTTATTTGAAAATTCATCTCTTTGGTGGAAAATTGAACTATTTTCCTAAAACTCCGTTTGTTTATTCAAAAATGAATTTTTAAACTGAAAATTGAACTATTTCAATAAAAAAATTTAACTTTTTTTGAAAAATAGTTTTTTAGTTAAAAATTGTTTCCGTTAAATTAACCTAATTAAGTTAAACATTCCATAATTTTATTTGAAACTTCATCTCTTTAGCTGAAAATTAATTTTGTGTATTTAAAATTTAATTTTTTCATGCTTTCCTAAAAATGTATATTTTTATTTTTTAAATGATCTTTTTTAGTTGAAAATTCGTCTTTTTTAAGTGGACAATTTTTTTAGTTGCAATTTTTGTTCTCTCTGGATTAAAAATTAAAAAATTTTTTTGGAACAAATATAAACTATTACATTTTTATGGAAAATTCATCTTTTGCTGGTTAAAAAATCAACTACTTGGTTAAAATTTAAACAATTTTATAAACAAAATTTTGTTTGTCGAAGTTTCATCATTTAAAATGAAAATTGATCTCTTTGGTAGAAAATTTAATACTTTTAATAAAAACCTGATTTTTTGGCTTAAAAACAATTTTTTAAACTGAAAATTCTACTGTTTTTTTCAAAATTGTTTTTTGGGTAGAAAAATTTTTTGTTACATAAAATTTAATTGACTTTTTACTTTAAATGTATGTATTTTGTTGAAAATTCGTCTTTTTTGTCGAAAATTAATCTTTTTGTTGAAATTCAAATATTTTAGTTGATTAAATATAATTTAATTAAAATTTTATGTTTTTGGTTGATAATTAAACTACTTGATTCAACCTAATTCATTTAAAAATTCATCTTTTTGGTTGATAATTATTCTACTTGGTTAAAATTGAAACTGTTTTGTTGCAAATTGCTCTTTTTGGTTGAATGTTCATAATGTTAATTGAAAATTCATCTTATTGCTGGAAAATTGAACCATTTTCTTAAAACTCCGTTTGTTTGTTCAAAAATTAATTTTTAAACTGAAAATTGAACTATTTCAATAAAAAAAATTTTAATTTTTTTGAAAAATAGTTTTTTAGTTACAAATTGTTTCCGTTAAATTTAACTATTTAAATATTAAAACTAGCTAAACTAGTTAAACTAATTAAATGTTCCATAATTTTATTTGAAACTTTATCTCTTTATCTGAAAATTAATTTTGTGTATTTAAAAATTTAATTATTTAATGTTTGCATGAAACTTTATCTTTTTATTTTTAAAATTATCTTTTTTAGTTAAAAATTCGTCTTGTTTTAGTTGCAATTTTTGTTCTCTCTGGATTAAAATTAAAAATTTTTTTATCCAAATATAAACTATTATATTTTTCATTGACAATTCATATTTTCCTGGATGAAAAATCATCTACTTGGTTAAAAGTTAAACAATTTTGTTAACAAAATTTTTTTTTTTGGGCGGTTCATCATTTAAATTGAAAATTTATCTCTGTGGTTGAAAATTTAATAATTTTCGTGTTAATGCGGGTTTTTGCTTAAAAACAATTTTTTAAACTGAAAATTGTACTGTTTTTTTTGAAAATTGTTTTTTGGGTAGAAACATTTTTGTTACATAAAATTTAACTGACTTTTTACTTTAAATGTATGTATTTTGTTGAAAATTCGTCTTTTTGTAAAAAGTTCGAAAATTCTTGTTGATTAAACATAATTTAATTAAAAATTCACGTTTTTGGTTGATAATTAATCTACTTGGTTAAAATTAAAACTATTTTGTTGAAAATTCATTTTCTGGTTGAATGTTTATAATTTTAATTGAAAATTCATCTCTTTGGTGGAAAATTAAACTATTTTCTTATAACTCTGTTTGTTTGGTTAAAAATAAATGTTTCAACTGAAAATTGAACAATTTCAATAAAAAATTTAACTATTTTTTGAAAATTCGTTTTTTAGATAAAAATTGTTCACATTAAATTTAAGTAATTAAGTTAAATGTTCCATAATTTTATTTGAAACTTCATCTCTTTAGCTGAATATTAATTTTGTTTATTTAAAATTTAATTATATAATGTTTGCTTAAAAATTTATCTTTTTATTTTTAAAATGATCTTTTTTAGTTGAAAATTTGTCTTTTTTGGTGGACAATTAATCTTCTTTGTTTCAAATCAAACTATTCCAGTTGATTATTCATAGTTTAATTAAAAATTCATCTTTTTGGTTGAAAATTCAACTACTTCATTCAAAGCTAAAATGTTTTGTCAAAAATTCAAATGTTTGTTTTAAAGTTTATCATTTTAATTGAATTGGTTGAAAATTAATTTTTTGAACTGTAAATTAAACTATGTCATTTGCAATTTTGACTTTTTGAATGAAAATTCGTATTTTAGTTGAAAATTAGTTTTTCAATTGAAAATTGACCTAGTCCCGTAAAATATTTGATTATTTTAGTAAAAAATTCCAATTGAAATTTGTTTTAAATTTATCTTTTTTATTTTAAAATTCATGTATTTTGTTGAAAGTTCGTCTTTTTTGGTAGAGAATGAATCTTCCTGTTTTAAAATTCATCTTTTTGGTTGAAAATTCAACCACTTGATTATAAGTTAAACTATTATTTTAAAAATTAAATTTTTCATTGGAATGTTTATCATTTTAATTAAATATTTATCTATTTGATTTTTAATTTTACAATTTTGTAAAAAATTTGCTTTCTTTTGGTTAAAAATCAATTTTTTAAACTGTAAATTAAACTATTTTATTTGAAATTTTTACTTTTTGAATGAAAATTCGTATTTTAGTTGAAAATTAGTTTTCAATTTAAATTTGACCTAATCCACTAAAATATTTCATTATTTTAGTTAAAAAAATCCAATTCAAATTTGGTTTGAATTTGTATTTTTTAGTTTAAAATTCATGTATTTTGTTGAAAGTTCGTCTTTTTTGGTAGAAAATGAATCTTCCTGTTTTAAAATTCATCTTTTTGGTTGAAAATTCAACCACTTGATTATAAGTTAAACTATTATTTTAAAAATTAAATTTTTCATTGGAATGTTTATCATTTTAATTAAATATTTATCTATTTGATTTTTAATTTTACAATTTTGTAAAAAATTTGCTTTCTTTTGGTTAAAAATCAATTTTTTAAACTGTAAATTAAACTATTTTATTTGAAATTTTTACTTTTTGAATGAAAATTCGTATTTTAGTTGAAAATTAGTTTTTCAATTTAAATTTGACCTAATCCACTAAAATATTTCATTATTTTAGTTTAAAAAATCCAATTCAAATTTGGTTTGAATTTGTACTTTTTAGTTTAAAATTCATGTATTTTTTTAAAAATTCGTTTTTTTTTTTTATAGAAAATGAATCTTTCAGTTTTAAAATTCATCTATTTGGTTGAAAATTCAACAAATTTTAAGAAAATTCTTTTTTTGTGTAGAAAGTCAATCCTTTAAACTAAAAATTGAACTGCTTCCGTTAAAGATGTAACTATTATGTTGTTTTTATTTTTTTAACACGAAAAGTTACTTATTCAGTTTTTGCTTAAAAATTCATATTTTTTGTGAAAATTAATGTTTTTTGTTAAAAGTTTGTCTTCTTTCGTAGGAAATTAATCTTCTTAATTGAACATTTAGTTTTTTCGTTGAAAACTCAACTATTTCAGTTGAAGATTTATCATTTTAGTAAAAAATTCGCATTAAACTTAATTTTTCTAACTGAAAATTCATCTTTTCCATTTTTTATTAAAATTTTATCTTTTTTAATTAAAAATTTACCTTTTCCATTTTTTATTTAAATTTTACCTTTTTCAGTTGAAAATTTAGTTCTTTGTTTGCAAATTCATAATTTTTAGTTTAAAATTCAAATATGTTTTTGATTCTTCATCCATCTTGTTGAAAATGAAATATTTTTAATGGAAACATTACGAATTTGAAGCGTTTTAATTTTAATTTAATATGCTAAATATTTACTTAATTTTAGGTAATTTAAGATATAATAAAAAGTTGTTTTAATTATTATTAAACTTCATGGAATTTAAGAACCGTAGAAAGTTGACCCAATAAGAAATTATTTATGCTTAAATAAAATTACTCACGCAAAAAAAAGAACAATTATTTTATTCAAATATTTTACATTATTTATAATAAAATCGCATTATAAAATTTAACTTTTTAATTGATATATTTTTTTATAGTTTGGGTAGGCATTTGATTGGCGGCAAATCTCATCTCTTGGAAGAATTAATTTTTGTCGAGAATAAAAGTCATTGACTTCAAACGTCAGTGAATTTTGTGTAAAATTCAATCATGGCTTCAAAGGTTCTCGTGAAACTACCAACGGTCCCATTTCCACAAGTGAGTACTTTTCTTCCTTAAGAAAATTTTTATATTGACTTATAGAAATATAATAGTTATAATTACTGATTTTTTTTATTATTTTTTATTTTTTATTTATAAGATATAGACTGGTAACGATTTATAAAACTGAGCCTGTTACCAGGATTGCTTCTCTGAAATCCATACTGTAAAAGTTATGAGTATTAATTTCCTATTTTCAAGATTTTAATTATATTACGTTCTTTAGTTAAAAGATAATTTTTTAAATTGAAAATTTATCTAATTAATTTCTGCTGAAAAATTTATTTAAAAATGTATGTACTTTTTTGAAGAATCGTCTTTTTTGGTGGAAAATTATTATTTCTTTTAAATTCATGTTTTTGTTTAAAATTCAACTATATGATTTTAAATTTTACAATTTTGTAAAAAATTTGCTTTATTTTGGTTGAAAATCAACTTTTTAAAGTGTAAATGAAACAATTTCAGTTGAAATTTTTACTTTTTGGCTGAAAATTCGTAATTTAGTTGAACATTAGTTTTTCAATTGAAAATTGAACTAATCCAGTGAAATATTTCATAAAAAATTTCTTTAAAATATTTTTTTTTAAATAAAATTTTTTTTTGAAAATTGAGATCTTTCGACTGAAAATTAAAATATTTTCATTGAAAATTCAATTACTTTGTTAAATATTCGTTTTTAGCAAAATTTTGTTTGCGTTAAATGTAAAACTCACCTTTTGGTGGACAATTAATTTTTTTATTTCAAAATTTATCTATGTAATTTTTGTACAAAAATCTAGTTTAAATTCAATTAATCATTCAACTCTTTCAGTTAAAGATTTAATTATTTTCATATAAAATATATTTTTTTTAGAAAATTTAACTACTTGGTTAAATGTGGAACTCTTGTGTTAACAATTCATTTTTTTTAAAGGTTTATCATTTTAACTGAAAATTCGTCTCTTTGGGTGGAAATTAAAAATTGTCCTGAAAATACTTTTTTTCTTCAATTAAAATTTCGTATTGAAAATTGATTGAATTATTATATATTTTATTATTAGATATTGAATTATTTTGTTGAATATTCGTTTTATAGTAAAATTTTGTTTACGTAAAATTTAACTAATTAAGTTTCATTTTCCATCTTTTTAGTTTACAACTCAACTTTTTAGTGAAAAATACATTTTTTAATTGAAAATTTACCTACGTAATTTTTGCTTAAAATTATAGTTTAAATTTAATTCAATATTCAACTAATTGATTAAAAGTTAAATTCTTGTGTTATAAATTTATTTTTGGTTGGTGGTTCATCATTGTAATTGAAAAATGTATCTCTTTGGATGAAAATTTAATAATTTTTTCAAAAAATTAAAAATAAATTTTTTTAAACTGAAAATCAAACTATTCTGATTAAAAATTCAACTATTTTAGTTAAAATTTATAATTATTTTTATAGAAAATATATCTTTTTTTTAGAAAATTCAACTACTTGGTTAAAAATGGAACTCTTGTGTTAAAAATTCATTTTTGGTTAAAGATTCATAATTTTAATTGAAATTTCATCTCTTTGGGTGAAACTTTGAAAATTGTTTCGAAAATACTTTTTTTTAAATAAAACTTTTTAATGAAATTGAGATCTTTTAATTGAACATCAAATTGTTTCGTTGAAAATTCGCTTTTTATTTAAAAACTTCATTTTACGTTTAAGTTAACTGATTAGGTTTATTTTTTCATCTTTTTAGTTTAAAACTAACCTTTCTAGTAAAAAATTAATTTTTTAAATTGAAAATTTACCTATGTAATTTTTGCTTAAAAATGTAGTTTAAATGCAATTAAAAATTCAACTATTTCAGTTAATTATTTATCATTCTTTTCATTGTCGACCTATCTTTTTTTTAGAAAATTCAACTACTCTTGTGTTAAAAATTCATTTTTGGTTAAAGATTCATCATTTTAATTAAAATTTATCTTTTTGGGTGGTAATAAAAAATTTTCTTGAAAATACTTTTTTTTTAATAAAATTTTTTATTGAAAATTAAGATATTTCAATTGAAAATTGAACTATTTTAATTGGAAATTGATTTGTTGAATATTCGTTTATTATTACATTTTTTGACCTAAAATTTAACTAATAAGGTTTAATTTTGAATCTTTTTAGTTTTCATAGAAAATATATCTTTTTTTAGAAAATTCAACTTCTTGGTTAAAAATGGAACTCTTGTGTTAAAAATTCATTTTTTGTTGATGGTTCATGGTTCATTCATTTTTTAAATTAGAAAATTTACACTTGTGATTGTTGTTAAAAAATCTAGTTTAAATTTAATTAAACAATCAACTATTGCATTTTAAGATTTATAATTTTTTGCATAAAAAATATATCTATTTATAGAAAATTCAACTACTTGGTTAAAAGTTAAACTCTTATGTTCAAAAATCATTTTTGGTTAAAGGTTCATTTTATTTAAAAATTCATCTCTTTAGGTGGAAATTAAACATTTTCTTGAAAATTCTACTCTTTAAATAAAATTTTTAATCGAAAATTGAGATCTTTCACCTGCAAATTGAAATATTTCAATTGAAAATTCAATTATTTTGTTAAATATTCGTTTTTTCCTAAAAAATTTTTTACGTAAAATTTAACTAATTAAGTTTAATTTTCGATCTTTTGAGTTTGAAACTCACCTTATTAGCGGAAAATTAATTTTGTTTATGGTAAAAATTTACCTATGTAATTTTTGCTTAAAAATCTAGTTGAAATTTAATTAAAAATTCCACCAGGTTAAAAGTTAAACTCTGGTGTAAAAAATTCATTTTTGAATGATGGTTCATCATTTTAATTGAAAAATTCATCTCTTTGGCTGGAAATTAAAAATTTTCTTAAAAATACTTTTTTTTTAAATAAAATTATTTAAACTGAAAATCGAGATTTTTCAATTCAAAATTGAAATTTTTGAATTAAAAATTACAATATTTTGTTAAATATTCGTGTTTTAGTAAAATTTTGTTTACGTTAAATTAAAAACTCACCATTTTAGTGGAAAATTAATTTTTTAAATTGAAGATTTACCTATGTAATTTTTGCTTAAAAATCTAGTTTAAATCTAATTAAAAATTTAGCTATTTCAGTTAAAGGTTTATAATTATTTTTATTGTCAATCTATCTATTTTTAGTAAATTTAACTACTTGGTTAAAAGTAAAATTTTTTTGTTAAAAATTTATTTTTTGTTGATGGTTCACCATTTTAATTGAAAAATTTTATTGAAAATCAATTTCTTTAATCTGAAAATCGAACTACTCCAATTAAAAATTTAACTATTTCAGTTCAAGATTTATAATTATTTCCCTAGAAAATACGTCTTTTTTAGAAAATTAAACTACTTGATTAAAAGTGAAACTCTTGTGTTAAAAATTCATTTTTGGTTAAAGGTTCATCATTTTAATTGAAAATTCATCTCTTTGGTTGAAAATTAAAAATTTTCTTAAAAATTCTTTTTTTGAAATTAAATTAAAAATTTTTATTTCAATAATTTTGATTGAAAATTGAATGATGTTGTTAAAAATTCGTTTTTTATTTAAAAACTTCTTTTTACGTTTAAGTTAACTAATTAAGTTTAATTTTCCAACCTTTTTAGTTTAAAATTTACCTTTTTAGTAAAAAAATAATTTTTTAAATTAAAAATTTACCTATGTAATTATTGCTTAAAAATCAAGTTTAAATGTAATTAAAAAATCAACTATTTCAGTTGAAGATTTATAATTATATACATTGTTAATATATAAATTTAAAAAAAATTCAAATACTCCTTTAAAAGTTAAACTCTTGTGTTAAAAAGTCATGTTTGCTTCATGGTTCATCATTTTAATTAAAAAATTCATCTCTTTGGGTGAAAATTTAATAATTTTCTTGAAAATACGTTTTCTTTTTAAATTAAAATTTTTTAAATGAAAATTGAGATCTTTCAACTGAAAATTGAAATATTTCAATTGAAAATTGAATTGTTTTGTTGAAAATTCAGTTTTTATTTAAAGATTTCTTTTTACGTTTAATTGAACTA
>JAAAKG020143053.1:0-33585 GCA_010014905.2 Druon quercuslanigerum
GGAGCGCGCACGTGGGCGTTCGGGTGGGGGAAGGGGGATAAGAAGGAGTTGGGTGGGGGGGGGGGGAGCAGGGGGTGGGGGGGGGGGGGGGGGGGGGGGGGAGGGCTGAACTCGGGGAAGAAGAACAAAAAGGATATCTGAAAAATAAAATGACTTATTATTGAAGTAAAAAAACATGATTCTTCAAACAATTATAATTGTAATTAATAATATTCTCGTTGAATAATGTTAGAAAGTTCAGGTATTTTCTGGAATGTTAAACTTTTTATTCTACTTTTCACTTAGAGTGTGGTAATAATAATTTATATTCAACAAAAATAGTTGTTTAAAAACATTATTATTGTTATAACTATCTTCTCTTACTTGATAATTGCGTTTTTATTCCTGAATTTTTTTACTATTGTCATATTCTCACGCAGAGCGAGGTAATAATTACATATAGCAATTTAACCAGCATAATTGTTTAAACTGTTATTTCTAAAAATTTCAACTTATTGTCAATTTTTTACTCAGAGTGAGTAATAAATATGTTTTTTTTTCAAACCATATGTTGTACAAATTAACAAATATTTTGATTTAAAATTCTGTTATGGTCTAAAGAAAAGTCTTTATGGGCTATGAAATACTTTCTTGTAGGATCTCAGTGCCTACTTTTTTATATTTTTAGCGAAAGATAGTGTCCGTTTTTTCTAAAAATTGAAACTTCTTGTCCTCTTTTTACTCAGTAAGATAATACTTAATGCCCTTATGACCGGTGTGGAGTTACATACGAAATCATATAGCCGGATAAGCTTCCGGAATTTTAAGCCCAAGTCAAATCCATTAATTTCAAAAACGAGTTGCCGGGATATTTTTTAACTTGGAGCTTCGAAAAATCGCTACTCGTAAAAAAACGAATTAAATTTTGCCGAGAACCAGAGGCGCACATGGTACACTTTTTCTTTTGAAATGAAATATTTCCATTTCCGCTGGCTTTTTAGGGCATGAATATAGTGTCAAAATATTTAGTATAGGTCTTAATCATATTTCCTACCTAAATCTAAAAATAATAATTTTTACCGCGGCTTAGAAAAATGCTAATATCGTCCAAACTAGAAGCGCTTACAAGGACCCTTTCCATGCGGACGCCCACAAACAATAAATAATAATATTAATGAAAACAAAAAGGCTCTGAAGTAAAATTAATATTTAATATGATTCATACAGAAAATTTGAAGAATATTTGAAATATCTATTTTATTCAGACAAATATATACACAAATAGTAAAAAGATTTTATTTTTATTTATTTTATGTTCACAACTAAAAAGATAAAGCAAATTTAGAAATTTTAGAAAAAACCACAACTTTCTAATTATCTATAAAAAGATAGTTATAATAAATAATAAACTGTTTAGATAATTATGTGTTTCAACTTGCATTAGCTATTACCTCAAAAAGCAGAATATTGACATAATGTGGAAAATTTCAGAAAAACCCGCAACTATCTAGCATTATTATAGGAGAAGATAGCTATGAAAAATTTCAATTTATTTAAATCGTTATGTTTGTTAAATATCACTAATTATTAAGTTAATCTAAGCAAAAAGTTAAAAACTTCGGAGAAACCGCGACTTATATACTCTAACTGGGCAAAATCGACCCTCATAAACCACGCGTTTCTATTTGGCCATACCCCAACTACTCTTTTATTGTTGGTCATATCCTAACTCGACAAAATCTACCTGTCAATTATATATTAACCCATTCTCAGTTTTTTAAAAGACTTTAAATTACATTAGAATACATCTCCATTATTTGAAACAAACCACTTGTTCATAGTTGGTTCGACATCAACTTGGAAAAATCTATCTTTCATTTCATAACTATGGGCGATGGATTTTGATATACTGTTTACTATTATAGCCAAGAATATAATATTCTTGGTCAGGTTAATTTAAAAAAGTAATGTTATTGCCTTGAATGTGGGCTATTATCGTAAGAAAAATAATTAAACTTAATAAAATTCTACGTAAACATTATACATAAGTATGATTGCAGAGTGGAAATCCTAATCGTGTTAAGTGCCATTTTACAAATTTTCCAGGGCACGGGAAAAACATAATTATCTCAACATATGTTCATGAAAAGTAAAAACATTCAATTTGTACGTTCTTTTTCAGCTAATGGATTACATTATCGAGTTTAATTCACGAATTCTAATATCCCACAAAGTTATGACCTAGATTCGCAATGCGCAGTCGCAAAACAGACCAATGTGCCATTTAGATTAATATAATTGCGACTTTCCGGCATAAACGCTATACCGGAAATTCATGCGAGAGAAACTCTCCACGCAAACAAGTGTCATGACAGTTCTATTTGTATAAAGTCCATTTTCTCTACAGTATATATTGTAAGATAATGTGTACAAGAATGATTATCTTCAAATGATTGTTTATTTTTTTCAATACTTTTGTTCAATATTTTTGTACTATCGAAGTCTACGAAAGTTTTTCTGCTATAGAATAATTGAAAGGGGTAATTTGACTAAGCTTAGCTCCCGATAAAAGAACGAACGATTTACCCATTCCTAGAAATAATATCCCTGCAGTTTTGCAGTGATAGTAGAGCCCCTCGGGATCGAGAGTCGGTGCTCAACTATGCGTGAAACACCAGAACCTGCAATGAAAATTATTTCAAGAAGATTATAATACCGAATTGTTTGTTGAGGAGAGAAGATTTATAATTTAATGCAGAATTTCCGTTTTGTTTGAAAAAATTTATTTCGGTAATGTTATACTATAAAGGTATATACAATGCAACGCATCAGATCGACGTCAGGTGGAGTATAAGGCATAAACCCTTTATTAAAACCGGGACTGTTCCAAACAAGAAACGGATTTCCCATAAGAATCCATTGGACTTTAGAGAATTAGGAATACCACACAAAGTGAAATTAAAAATCAACGATCTTCGACAATTTACGTAAAAAAATGTTTTGGTCAAATCGAAATTTCCCAACTATGTTAGCGTTGGCCTAAGCCTAGAAAATAATTTCATGACAAAAAACGCATTTTGAAAAAAGTGGCGCTTAACGCTATTGGATTTTCCGCCCTAAAATTTATACTATTTATTGCAGAAAACTTTTAGGACACTAGCATTACCATAAAGAAAGAAAAATCAAGGAAAAGATTTAACAAAAAATATAGTGAATTATTATGCATTGCGGGCTTTTTTTACTAATAAATATTACATATAAAATTTGTAAAAAGAAATTCATTGAAGGGTAGAATGAATGAAAAACGCGGAGCTTAGTATATGAATGACCCCTGAGGTAAGAAACAAAAATGTGCAAGAATGATACAAAATAGCCATTATTTATTTTATTAAATTGAATAATGTAATCCTGTAATACAAATAATATCTATATAAGTTCAAGAATAGAATTTTTAAAATAGTAAAAAGGAAATCAAAAAAATCAATCAGCGTATTCGGCAGTGTTATTTTCTAAAACATAATATTGTGTATAAAATTACAATAAAGATAGAAAATAAATTCAATAAAACATTATAAAAAGATTATATGTTTTGTAATAAATTATAATCCTATATATATATATGAGTACGTACGTCCGTACTGTTAAATATGCTCATTAATTTGCTTTGATAACCTTATTATTACACTCATCTCTCGTAAAATAGTTGCTCAATCGTTAAGCGGCTTCACGGTTGTTCACGCTTGACTGGTTCTGTCTTCGCGCCCTGCACTGAAAGTCAGATGTCCTGAGTGTTAACATAAGAGTGCTCCAAACTGGATTTTCATAGCGCCCGCCACATGGTGGCTACCCCCGAAGCCGGCCTTATTACGAGAGATGAGTGATTGCAAAATTATATTCCTGAATTTATCTAGATATTAATTTTTTTATAGAATTACATTATTCATTTTAATAAATTAAATAATGGCCCTTTTTAAATAAAACCGGCATTTTTATTAATAATGTAGCCGCTATTGCTGGAATTTATCAATCTGAAATGTTAGTTATAATTTTAATATTGTTAATGTTTTACTAATAGCTCCCAAGCAGATATTCTTAGAATAATCATATTAAATAGGAAATAGTATCCTCGTCCACCGAAAAAATTAAAATATTTGAACATTTTATCACAATTTAAGAAGATGTTAAAGAAGCAATTGTGTGTTTTTTAAATCTATTGATTTACTTACTGCTAAGTTTTTCTATTCGATAAAACAATAAATTTATATTTTTCTTTTCTTTTAAAAATTATTTTAACCAAAATGATTAAAATAATTAATTTGTGTTGATTTTTGTGAATAAAATAATTGTTTGCCAGTGCCCTCAACTGATGGTACTATAAGTCTAAAAAAAAACAATTGACCTAATTAGGTCAAAAAGTCAGTCAAGTACCAACAAACACAAATAATGGTATATAAAATCTTTAAAATGAAAATATAATATTTTAACCCCTATAATTGACACCAACAATCAAGAGGTAGTATTTTTGTTCAAGTTGGGTAAATTGTTTTCCTCAACGCATGGTACCATCAGTTCTATTCCTCAGAGAACAATTATTATATTTACGAAAATTAACATTAATTAATCATTTTAATCAGTTTGGGACTATCTAAGGCTCCAGGACCACGCTTTATAATTATTTTAAAAATAAATTTTTAATTTTTTTTAGTAAATCATGTTCCAGGTACCTCAGTGCTAATGTTCCATTATAAAAGTGCATCACAAAATTTTAATTGATATTATTATTATTCACAAATTCTTAAATGAATGACAATCTATCTATAATCACAGTGGAAACCAGTAATCAACACTGTCTTGTATATTTAATCATCACCATACATTTTATCAGAATATTAATCAAAGTTAACTCTCTTTTTAAAATAATTACTTTCAAATTTTTTAGATTAGAATAAAAATACTCGATAAAATACCAAAACGATTTGAGGTCACTGTGTTTACGCAAAAGGTTAATTATTAGTTTTTGAAAGAAACAATTAAAATATAATCTGAAGAAATCTGTCTGTTACAAGAAAATGCAATGAATAAGAAAATACATCAGATTATTCAACATAAATTACAGGTGACATAATTCGAGAGTGAATTTATCTATATCTATCAAACTAATATAATGTATCTGGTAGTTTTTCAAATATTTGAAAATAAGGTGGGTTCATATTTCACAAAATGCACTTTTTTTTTAGCAACAATCTGAATAGATCCGATTTTCTTTTAAGCTAATTACACTGGAACCCCGTTTTTCCTTAGTTCCACATTTCCTTTCCCCCGCATTTACTTAAGATTTCGGTCCCCTTTTTCCTAACATCTCTCCTCCGTTCACGCCCCCACTACCGCGCTTGTAGGTAGTATGGTGGTTAATTAAACAAGTGACAAGTGAATACGCGAGCTCTTCTTTCTCTCTTCCCAACCAATCACAGTAGGTCACCTGACTTCATCCACGCAAGAGTGGAAATCCCTACAGTCTTAGTGAATGTGAGACCCGCGCGTTTCACTCGACTATGGAAAAACGGGGTTCCAGTGTAGAGATATGTGTCTTTCTTTTTGAAATTACGCTTTGGAACAATATTAAAAGATAATTATTCTTTTGTTTTAATTTGCGGGGAATTATATGGACTGTTGTTTGACTCTGTAATGTGTGTTTACAATGCAACAGAAACAAGAAATTTCCAAAAAATTGATATGCTACCCGTTTTAAATAAAATTTATTACTCAAAAAGTCAGAAACTAAGTTACATATTTAAAAAGGCAAACAAACAATTTTTTGCAGTTCAGACTGAAAATAGTCAGAAAGTAATTTCAAAAAAGAAATAGTAAAAAACTGGAAGGAGCTAGACCTTATCAATGAAAGTTGGTTACCGTGAACTCTTTAACAACTATACTATTATTGATATGTTGCGAAGTTTGTTAGGTCAGTGGACGATGCTCAAAGACTAGTTAATATAAGAGATAGGCTAAGTAGAACAAGTACTTCCCGTGTAAGTCTAATCTCGCCCGGACGCTAATCGAGATCCGAGCAATTAATTTGTTGACGCACCAAACAACAGACGTGTACTCCATCCACGCAGAAGCCGACTACTCTGTTACAATCATCACGTTTTACCAGGATAAACAAAATTAATAATAATAAAGCACGAATGACAATCCAACTTTTGTAAACTAATTAAAAATATTTTTCGGAAAAGTTTTGTACCCTTCCACCACAATTTAACAAGATTATTCTTTCAAATAATAATTTTGTTTCAAGCATATCGAGGCATCCTAACGATTGGACGCCAACGCAAACGATCGACTAGATGATACTTAACCAAAAATATAAACAATAGAAAGCTAACCGAGAAGTTAGCGCTAGAAAGTTTTAGCACGCGGAATTGAGCAAGATGAAGCTAGAAGTTGGCCAAAACTAAAAGATGCTCGCTCGCTCCATCATATCATGAAAGTACTACCTCGGGCGAGCAAAGCATGAAGGTGCGTCGTGTGCGTTGGTATCCTACCGTTAGGATGCCTCGATATTTCTACTGGAAAGTGATTTCAAAATTGAGAATCAAAAAGCTAAATCATATTTGTACAATCTATATGAAAGTTAGTACTCTGAGATAAATGTTTGTTGGGATCAAACAAAATCTATTTGAATTAAACAAACTAATTTATTCAGATATTTTTTAGTTGTCTTTATTTATTTCTCTAAAACAAACTTTGGTCTACATGAAATAAATCTCTTGTTTAAAATAAGAAAAAGTTTTTGTTTGCTTTAAATGTTTTTTTTGTAAGTATAGATTTGAGGCGACGTTATATTTATTTCTATGTGGAGTGCGTTTTCTCTAAACCTGTTTAGAAGAGTATGCTAATTTCCTCTAAATATAATAAACTTTAAGTTTCGGCTGCTGTCGCGCCAGCCCTTCATTTATGGTCAACCAAGCTAATCCGCTTGTTTTCGAAAGAACTCACGTTCGTCCTTCCACAATTAGTTTAGGTCCCAGCTACACTTTCCCTTGGACTTCGTGGGAGGGACTTACCCTTTCTCTACGATATGCCGAGTGGAATTATCCCTTGCTGGGGGGGTGTTTTGGCACTATGACACAAACTAGCGTCGCGTTTAGATCTCAGCCTTTTTGCTAGCTTCGATATCCCCGATTATCCTGAATAAATTGTTAATTCGTTTATTCATAAAAAGTGTTACCCGGCTAACTTTATTTCACCCTCTCTCCTTTCACATCTGTATTCGTAATTTATAATTTTGAACGATATTCCATGTTAAAACAAAGTGTAAGATATCACTTATTTTAGACGAGATGCACGGCGACGAAGAGTGGGCTGAATCGGGAATGTACTCTTCACAATCGACTAAAGCCGACAATTCTTCACCGGTTTCAATGATAAAAATGTAAGACCCAATTTTTCAAATTTGTTCTATGGGCTTAATTATTTAAACAAATATAGCGTCAACATTAATCATTTTACCAACATGCTTTTTTCCGAAACCTGCATGCATGCGGTGCTTAATCGCCAAACAAAAAATTGTTCAAAAAGTAAAAATACCTAAATCTCCTGCAGGAGTATTGTTAAAAAATCCATATATTTTCAATGAATATTGTTAACGACATTTTAATAAAAAAGTGTAAATTTGTTGATTTTGTCGGTCTTGTCATTTTTATATTCTCACCTACAGAAGGTATTAGATTGGTGTAAAATTTGACCCTCCCGGTTTTTGTCAAATGTCCACGTTTAGAGACACCCTGAATCCGAAAAATAGGTTTTCACGAATGTGTGGCTTAGCACGATAACTTTCGAAAGAATTGACAGATTCGATAAATATTTGGTATACTCTTTTAGTGTCTTAAAATGAAGGTCAAGTTTGTTAGCCAGCCATTTTTGATGAAAATCCAAAAAGTGAGCACATTTTGAAAATTGTTTAAACCGCTTTTTTTAAGATTTAAAATGTCTCTGTACAATTATGTATAGTACTCAAAATGACAAACATTTTCTTATTATTACTTTTTTGATAAGAGAAAAATTTTCACAGATATGGCATTTTCAAAATCCAAAAAAAAAGAAACGAAAATGAACATTTTCAGCTAAACAACGCACGATGCGAAAAAAAGTCTTGACAAGAAAAAAGTTTTTTTTGAGACACCCTACAAGATTATCATAAAGACTTTTTGAATTTTTTAGAAAATCGAAAATTCAAATTTTTATTGCACAAAAAACACTAAAAAATCAAAAATTCCATTTTAGGGTCAAACTATGCAAGATACGACAAATGAAGATCACAAAAAAATTGTGCACTCAAAAAAGTTCTACAAATTTGTTACGAAATTTCGGTAGCATGTGTAGTTTTTATTTTATTAAAAAAATAACATTAACAGTGAAAAAATCTGCCCGGCGAATGAGCACATTCTCATAAAAACATTCCTTATTTAATTTCATTTTCTTCTTGTGTGTGGGTTTTCAAAAAATTTAAGTTTTAAAAATTTAACAAAAATTAATAAAATTTAAAAAATTATATTTTTCATTCGACTATATCTCAGTATTTCAAAGATTCTCAATTATATAAATATATTAACAGATGGGACTCGGTTTAAACTAATAAACGACCACCCCCCCCAAACCTCTGATCAATCGAATTTTCGTGGGTGACTGAGGCTAGGGATATAATTTAGAAGTCAGAAAAAGGTAATGCTGATGTGTAGACCGTATCTGTAACGTTTAAATCGTAAAAATAAAAATGTAAATGAGCAAATTCAGTTTTTGAAAACCGACAGAAGTTGCAATAAAATTTTTATAGCAAATTTTTTTTAAAGAATGCGCATTTTTTAAACGAGTTAATAACACTACGTCTGTATGAATACGAATGCATGTTATTAATTGTAATAATATACATTTACGGAAATTATATACAAGTTGAGGGACAAATTCGAGTGCGAAGCACGATATACGTGATAAGAATGTGGTCGTTAAAGCCGAAAGAGCTTTAACAAAAGAGAATTTACTATCAACAAATTACTGTTGTTGATGGTTTGACCTTTAGTTTAAAAAAATCTAAGGGAATATATAAATATCGAGTGTCGAGCGTGAGGGAAATACATTATCGAACGCAAAGCGCGAGATAAGTATATTATTGAGCGAGCGTAGCGCGCGATGAGAATGTGCCCGCAAGGCGGGCGGATTTTTTCTGATAAAAATATTTTAAAATCAATGAGAAATTATGATTGAGCATACTAAATTCTAAATATTGAATATTGTTTTTTATTAACAATATTATAAACAAAATATTAAATACAGCATTTTTGAAGGAAAACATTTTTTTTAGTAAATCATGTTCTAATGTTCCTCTATAAAAGTGCATCACAATTGTAATTGATATTATTATTAACAAATTCTCAAATAAATAGCAATCTATATCGATTTTATGTATTAATAAACGGCTTGTTACTCTTAATATTTTTACGTACCTTGATAGTGGTTCTTATTAATAATAGTAATAAAATACTTTGAGAGCAGAAACCAAATAAAGCAACAGTTCATATTTTTAAATTATTAATATTTAACAATCTTAGAATTAAAAAACTTTTTTAATTTGTTAATGCCATTCTTAATTTTGTATTACTATTTAAGAACAATATCCACTTATAAATTTAAAAATTACTAATTGAAATACTACTATCATTATTCATTAAAATAAGGCCATGGCTACATGTACCGAACTTATGGTATGAATAGACGGATTTTCTTGGTGCGAATAGAGAGAAATCTATAAAAAGAGCAATTTATACTGAAATTGCAATACAAATAGTGGCCCTTTTTCGATATATTTAGACACTGCCTTAAAATAACTACAACTAAGTACCCGCCTTTGTAGGCATAAAATAGCTCAACCTGAGTACTTATTTCAGTATTTGCTAATAGAGTTAATGTCAATAACAATTAAAAGATTGTGTCACACATTCTTGATATAGCATTACCATCGAGCTACCAGCAACACGATTTAGTAAAAAACATCATTTATTCTGTTTAAAAACGCTAAATTTCACATTTATTCATAATATTGCTATTAACAGTAATAATATATAATGTTATTATTTTAGATATTTCAAATAATGATTTAAAAATTATTTTAAAACATTTGTATGAAATAAAAACGTGAGATCGACAAATTTCAAAAATCTACAATTTGTTTATTACAATTTATATGAAAATAATAGTTGTTAATGCATGGTTATATTTTTTTTATAAATATTGCTCTTGCAGGTATATTTAAGCATTTTTAGTTAAAAAACAACTTTCTTTCCTCAGTTGAGCCTAGTTTTGACGTTTGTTTAAATAATTAAGTTCACAGAATAGAATAAAAAGTCAAGCTTTAAAGTAATTATGTAAGAATTCATATTTTACAAGGAATATTTGGCAAAATGCAGAAAAGGAAATAAGGAATAATGAAGTGTAATAGCAATCCACATCGGTCTGATGAAACGCGTACTTCCTCCCCTTACGTCGTAACAAAGCGCAACGTTCCTACTGATACTTTTAGGCGAGGCTGCTTTTGAGGGATAAACAAAGTCTCATTCGTAAAGTCCGTCATATTTTATAATTCAAGCGAAATTGTACATTGTAATGTTTTTTTTTCATTGTTAACTTTTAATTAATAATTTTTAATATCGTGAAGCTTCGAAAGCTAATTATTGTTTTACTTTGCCCTATTTCAACAGCACTACTAGTTTAAACGATTTTTCGAATTTTTTAGTTAAAGAAAAAAGATTACTAGAAAAATGTAAATAAAAGATAAAAAACACGACTCAACATTCTTCCACAGTCGAAACTGTAACTAATCAACACATCTCTTCAATACAGATGATTACAAAGATTTCCCTGATGCGTATCAGAAAACGCTATAATAAAACAAATAATAATTTTCCAATTTTAATTTATGACCTGCACGGAAAATAATAATAAATTCAAAATGTAGAGCCTGAAAACTTTAGGCTAATTCTTTTCAAGTTTGAGAGCACTTTTATAATTAGAAGCACGGAAAACTTCTTTTTAGAAAGTCCCTTTCCTGCCTTTTGCAGTCCATTTAACGGTAATGCGATTTTGATGTAAGGTCTGAATTCTCCATTCTAAAAGCTTTAACACATGGACTTCGTAGGTTACAACATACATCGAAAATTAACTTCACGTACAGATTACGACTGACATTAAGTTTATTATGTGTCCGAAGGTTCGACACAACCCGATTGCCTACGAATAGGCAGTCAAGTTGACTTCCGGGATAGCTTTCTAACCTCTATTAAAACTCCTGTGCATTTAAGGTCAAGAAATAAATAAATATATATATATATGTACTTTACGCAATATTACATAATTATAATATTTGGTTTTATATCTCATGTATATGCCGCATCCAACTTTTTATGGTGAATCGATCCTAGACTTGATCAAGAAAACGGAGGACACAAAAAGAGTCGAGGTCAGAAGGAAAAGTATAAGAGCCGGTATAAAAACGAAGGGCGGTACGATAAATATGAGACAAATAAGAAAAAGGAAAGGAAAGCAACGACAGTCTGTCACCTCTAAAACCAGTGATATCATCATTGTCTGCCAGGACTACAACCTTTTATCTCAGTTTCATAATTATAATTCTTCCGCCATTTATATCATTTCTCACCAAAATATTGTCAGGTTTCACCAATTTTATCGAAAAGTTGTATTTAACCTCTTCTTTCTTTTGCTCTTATACTTACTTGTTCAAAATTAAAGACTTATTTAAGGCCTCACATTTATAAAACGAAACATGCGCTTTAGAAATTGAACATTTAAATAAAATCAGTGGATTTAACACGAAAAAAGTATATTTTCCGTAATTTTTAATATTTTAAGATAAGAATTGGCTAAAAAAACTTGTTAAGAGTTGTGGAATAATAAGATGAAAAATTCAAAATTGTGCCTATATATCTCTTTAGAATATCTTCTTCAGAAATTCGAAAATATTTTATCCCTATACCTCCCTTGTTATAATTATCAATTATTATAAAAAGCTTTTGCACCAACACACTTATTCCATGGTTCTCAATTGAATTTTAAGCCAGTTCACTTTTTATATAGTCTGAGAGAGCCTTTGTTTCGCATCAAATATCTGAAATCGTATCCCATCTTTTAAGTCTGAATTATAAAAAAATGTGGCAAAAGTAAAGAAAGCGCCAAAGACATTTTCGTCCAGCAAAATAATTGGTTTCCCTAAAAATACAATTATTTTTACATTTTCCTCTTTCTAAGCCCGAATATACGAATCTTTAGTCGACCACTGTATAAAGCTGTGTTAACGTCTAACCAGCTGTGCGTATCATTTCAGAATGTTGGGATTCACGGAACAAAGAGAATTCACTGAACAAAGAGTGTGTACTAAGTTTTGTAAAAAAACATGGTCATTCATGTTTGGAAACCATCGTAATGATTCAGAAAGTATAAGGCGACGAGTCTGTGAATGCTACTGAAATTAAAGAGTGACCCTAAAAATGTGGAACCCGTGCAAGTGTTAATTAACGGAAATCGTCATTTAACGGTGTGAGAGACAGATAATGATTTTGGGATTCTAAAAATTAGAGTTTCAAAAATTTAGAATCAAGTTTTGGGGATGAGGCGTGTTAATGCAACATTCTTTCCATGGCTGCTGATGCAAGACCAACAAAATATGAATACAACTAGAAAATTTTCAAAAAGTTAATTACTGGAAATGATGTTTTATAGTTATGAACCTGAGGCAAAGGCCCAAGTATTGAAGTGGAGGGCACCTGTAACCAAGTGAGTGAAGAAAGCGTGCCAGAGTCAAGCAACTTCGTTATATCAAATTCGTTATATAGAGGCTTCGGCATTGTTACTAAACCAAGAAACTGCCATATTATCAGCGTTCTTTCAGTCTGCATCTATATAACCTCTACAAAATGTTATTGCAACTCAAAAAAGAGGTTCAAAAATACTTTGTGTAAGTGTTTAAAAATTACTCTTTTTATGATAATTCGTAAAAAACTTGAGCTAAGTCATAAAATTTTGAGGGTTTTTAGTCCTAAACAATACCCATCACTATATAAGTTTAGAACCAGATTAGCTAAGAATAAATTTTATTTCGATATTATGTTTTTCTTGTTGAGAGGATTTTCATTGCCTCAATAGGAATCCTGTTGCATCAAAAAAATTTCTAATTCGACTAACTTCACCTAATCGTGCTGCCTAATAATTCTGTTTGCATAAGAGAGTGAGGTTGAGGTTGATTCATTAAATATTGTGAAAAAAACAAAAAGAATGTACAAATTTCGAATTTTTAAAAATGTTGATCTTAGCATTGGCCGTAAGGCCAAGTTTTGGCCAAGTCGATGGACCGCAATTATTTCGCACACTTAGCAATAGTTAATATAATTCGATAAACTGTTTGTAGCTATCTCCAGACACATATTTTCAACTTTAAAAAATCGTTTAATTCTTTAATTTTTTTGTGAGTACATTTTTATAAAGATTAGGATCATAATAGAATAATAACTCTTATCTGTGTGGAATAAAAAATTGGACCACAATATGTACTGTAAGCCCTATGACAGGTCAAAAATGCTCTAGGAACATTGAGTACCCTTTCAGAGACTTATACAAATTGAAACTTATTTGAAAATCAGCAGTTAATATTACAAGTTTAAACTCTTTGTTATCATCTTAAATAACAATATTTTTTCCAAATATATCACCCAAATGGAACTAGAAGGGTAAATCCAGAAAAATAATTAATCGCTATTTTACGCATGCGAGCCTATTACAAGGTTAGGTTTGTGTCAGTTCAAGATTCTCAACTCCCAAATGTATTTCAGCTCAGGAGTAAATATTTATTTTATATTTAAATGGTCATTTTGATTTAATGGATTTTTTTCTCTTTTCTGAAAAATTTCGGTTTTGTTGGTTATCTAGTTCTGTACTGCTATTCTTTTATTCTATATATATATATATTTTTTTTCATCCTAGACACCAAGTTGAATTTAATAATTCGCAGTTCTTAAGAGACTCACTCTGTTCAAACATATCCGCTTCACTTTTCCACTATATGCTTACCACTGCAACTTTAGCTTTAACCTCATCTGTCTCAAGGGGTTTGCGGTGAAATGGTCGAAACGCATGCGAAACGATGGACTTGAAACCTGCTACCGGGATTACCATACACTACCTTTCTCCGTTTAATTATTTGCTCTGTCCAGGAATCCCCTTCGCAAACGGTTTTCAAATTACATTGGCATTATTCTATAAACGTTTCGAGGGGAAAATGAAATCTGGTTAGCTCTATTCAATTAAAGACTAAATCAATATCCTAAAAAAATTGAGTTCAAGAATATACGCGTCTCTGGCCAAAAATATTTCATTTATTCCAGCCTAATTCAAAAGAGTACAAAAAACAAAACTATATGGCTACGAGCTAACAAAGCTGACAATAATGAAAGAAAAAACAGTTTGAATTTGATCATATTTAATGACTATAGAATGTCCCTGTGCTCTACTCTGAAAATAATTCATCAAAAGTACAAAAACATATTTGTAATCCTATCTTGGGATTTACTAGAGGGATTGACAAAATCTGTCGATAGCTTGTTGGGATAATTCCGAGCAGTAGCTTATTGACTAAATGGTAATCGGTGGTCATCTCACCTGCAGGCTCGTTAGAATGCATAATGATCAGGTAATCGATATGTGACATTTACGTGAACCCCTAGAGGCCAAACTTCATTATAATAGATTTCTGCCTTTATGTTCGCTTGTGCCTCTATTCTGTTGTATATGTTATACATCCAACATTTGATAGCTTCGATGACAGAAGCCCCCTGTAATTACTATGAATTCGATCCTGACTCATATTAGAACAAACGTCGGTAAATGATTCATTAATAACTTCCATTATGAAAATGTTAGACTAGTCTTCTATATGACATTTCTGTTTATAATTTATCTTTATTTTAGTTTGAGAAAAATTTTAATAGGTTTCTGTAAAATGAATTTTATCTTCTCTCCAAGGTAAAATGTATGCAGGACAAAAAAATATATCTAAGATTTTAAGTCGTAATAAATTGCATTTTCAACCAAATAATGAAATTTTCCATTAAAATTCCAAATATTAGTCATTAATTATTTAAATTCATGTTACCTATGCAATTACTATATTAAATATAAAAACAGGAAGTTTTCGTTTTCGAAATATAAAAAAAAACATTAGTATTTGAACGATCCGTCAACACAAGCTTTAAATTCTTCAAAATGTAGAATAACTGCAAAATATTAAATATAACATGATTTTCGTTATTTTAACTGAGATAGTTGTTAACAATGAGAAAAATTCCAAGTTAATTCACGGTTTTTCCGCTTCTCCTGGCCAGTGGACGATTTCGAAACTTAATTGTACAAATTCTGACTAAAATAGTCTAGAAGAAGTCGGAATGAATAAGATTTTTTCTTATAAACAACAATGAAAATTTCAAAGATATTTGGAAAGAAATCAGATTAAAAAAATGTAGTAATTTTTAAACTTCCTAAATAAATAATTCAGTCTGACAGCATATCTGACTTCATTGATCGACCATAAATTGTTATCAACAGGAAGTTGGATGCCTTGAGCGTCTCCTCTTAAAACTTTATTTGGAACATTCTAAAGAGCGAAGCCAACAGCGATTTAGTCTTTCAACAAAAAAGAAGCAAACTACTCACGATACCGGCTTCACTGTGGCAGTGGAGTATGTTCTGTAAAGAGAAACTTTAAAAAGACGAAACTGGAAGTTACACGTTAGTCGAGCTCCAGTTTATTTTGACCCATGTGGAAAGCAAGGAAACTTAAACCAACTTTCTCGTAAAGCCCATCGTTAGAAGAACATTTCCGAAATAAAACCCACACAAACTGTATCCCCATATTTTTATATGGACGAAAAAAAACCTTACCTATCAGTTTTCAAATAAATCTCTAGATTGAAAAATATTTGCGAGTGTGAGATATTGAGGAGCCGAATTTGATAACCACCTATATTGTTTTCGCGCTGAACGCTTTTGGCCCCTGGAGATTTTTAAAGCAAGTTTCGAATTTTAGCTTTAGAAGTACATTTTCCAATAAGAAATTTAATTGCGCATCTTTTTTTGTGTAAAAAATGTTGTATCTCTTGTCGTTTTCGAAGTAAACTCAAAAACCCCTTTGTTTATAAAATAATTTTTTTGTCCCTTTCTTACTTCAATTTGCTGTGAAATAGCCAATACTTGAAATTTTTTGATAAAATTTACAGAGTTTAAATAATTAATAGTTGTTGTTCACTCAAAAGATATAACATAAAGAAGTCATTCTCAATACATTTTTTTTCGATTTCGTGAAAACAATTAAGTCAGCTTGTGGAAGAATGTAACATGGGAATTCGTTTATAAGAATTATTCATAAAAACAAAACCTTTTGACACGTTACTAAATATGTCCAAAAAGAGTATTTAAGAATATATTTTTAGTTTATTCTATGAATAAAATTGATTCGAATAATTGGAATTTTCTTCTTACTCAGACTCATTATAGATGATTTCTGACTAGTTATTTATACTGGTTTAAAAGCATTCCTGATTGAATTTGAAAATCTTTAAAAGAGCGGCACACTTGAAAAATTAATTTTAAAAAATGTATTTGTTACTGAACTAAGAAAGTTGCTTTGGCTGAAATAATTTATTAAAAGGGGGAATCATCATATATCAGATGGTATCGTGATTGTATGATGTTCCAACATTGCACCCTTGGCAACCACGCTGGCGCGGTTTCGAATCCTAAAGCAAGAAGCGAGGCTTCTTGCTGTGACTTTCGTAAAATACCCCACAGGTACGCTACAGTTTATAATTAACCCGATAGTATAATCGCTAATGACCCTGGTAGATGATGCGATCATAAATATTCAATTAATAAAATTTTTCTATTAAAAGTTGCTTTTTACACCTGGAAGCCTTAAGGTCATTCACAAAAATACATCAAAATCCGTTGAAATTGAACCTTCCTGATTTTCTAATAATGATTTATTAGGAATATTTATTTTCATAGAAAACGCTAAAATAAAAAGTTTTCAGTGCATCAACATGGTTTGTGAAATAAATATTTTCCAAGTCATTCTAAAAGATTTATAAATTTTTAATTTATCTAATAATATAATTACAAGAATGTTGTATGTTTAGTCTCGACCTTGTGTTGTATTAAGTAGCGAAGCAAGTCATGGAAATGAAGGTCAAAAAGAAGAAGCACGATAATTATTTTCAGACGTTTTTATCACTGTTTGGATCCTCATCAGTCAAAGAAACAAAAATGTATTAAGTCTGTCAAAAAACAATACAAAAATGTAAAAACAATTAAGATTTTTTTTAAAATAAAAGTTGGGTTTTCTCGTCGCAGGAGGCCCTGAATTTTAAATCAATTTTATAAGAGATGAAACTAATGTTAGCGAAAAGACGGAAGGTGAATGTGAATAACAAACAAACGTACCTGGAATAAGTTAAAAATTCAAAATAAAGAGTCAGAGTAGGAGTAAAACAGTTATAGAAACACAATAAAACATGACGTAGAATATATAAATATTAAAAAACAAAATTGAATGAATCACAAGAATGATAAGAATGTACTGAAAAGAGAAATAAATGGAAACTTGGCAAGATTATTATAAGGAAAAATAATTTTAAAAAAATCTCTCCAAGTTTTTTATTTTTTCTCTTTTGAATATATTCATAAATTTTTAGTAATTTTATCAGTTGAAAAAATTGTATAATCAGCATATCTCTTAGAATTACTTAAAAACTTTTATTCCATAAACTATGTTAATTGTACTGATAACTTTATACTTGGCGGAAGTTATTGGATCTTAGATGTTTTTGGTGAGATTTCACCTATTTTTAATACAAATTTTGTTTAAATCAAATATGTACTTGTTTCAAAGCAATAAAAATATTTAATATTCCACACAATATCATACATAAAATTAGTATGGATATTTACATTAGGATTTTAAATGTAATATCAGTTACGTTACTTGGTATTGGGGGCCAAATTTGTAGGCGAATAATTTAAATATTTTCCTGGAGAATTTCCTTGAACCTTCATCTATATTTAATCAAAATTAGAAGTCTTAGATGAATCAGTTGAATATTGTAAGCTACAAATCGACTTAAAAGTTTCTGGAAAAATTCGCTGGAATTTCATCTATTTAAATAAGCCTAAAATTTTTAGACGAATCGGTTCAACACTGTAGGTTATATGTCGTCTGAAAGGCCCAAAGTTCTAATTACAGGCATCAAAAGTGAAATAACTGTTGAAATTAAAACATGAACAAAAACATTCTAAAAAGTAATTCTGGCCCAGGGATATTCAATACTTGGCGGCGATTTACTACTGCAAATATTGATACCTTTCTGAACATCTTACTCGCTGGAGCTTGAAGATATTAATACATAATGTATGTGGTTAAAATCTATAACAATTTATAAAAGAAAAATGTTTATCTACTAGTCGTAGAACATCATAACTAAGATTTTCGGTAAATCTCACAAAAAAGTCGAAGAATTGACTGAATTACGATGAATGGAAATAAAAAAACATGAATAAATTTGGTCTTCTAAAAAACAAGGTCTTCGGGTATAAAATTTATATATTAATTCGGGTGGTCCAAAAATACATTGCAAAATTTTTTCTCATTTTAGAGAACAAGTCACCCTCCCCCCAAGCTTCCATTTCCGGAGAAAGAAAATAAATGATTTTTTTTAGATATTTTAATATTAACACGTGCCATCGGGCACTTCAAAATCCCATTTAACTAGGATGGGAAATCTTTAGATTCATTTTTACCCAGCCTTACCATACTACAGCGCCCCAAATATGACCCAACAATTGAAAAACTATGTTTTTGTGGGGCTAAATGTGAGTTAGAAATAAAAGTTATTATTAAGATTTTATTTCGTAGGCATTGCCATTGAATCGCTAAAAAAAGGGGCATTTTGCATTCAAATCCTGAAGTATAAGTTACATTTTTCGAAAAGTTAAAATTTTGCCATTTTAAATAAATGGGATTTTGAAATTAGAGATTTTATTTCTTCAGATATGGAACCTTTTTCTGGTGTGGGGGGGGGGCTTGCCTTCTAGCTCGAAAAGCATTTTTTAGATATATATATATATATATGTATATAATTCCAGGAGCCACCACCGTTCAGTCTCATAAATAAGATTACTTCTACATTTATAGATACCTCATCAACAGAAGGAAACAAAAAATCTACGCGACACCGGACACACTCAGAGCCTTCAATGAGAAAATAAATAAATGAACTTCCAGTGCTCAGATATAAATAGTGTAAAGTTATGCGAACTCGTAAAGCACAATGGGGCTACTGCGGTCTAATTTCCTTATCCATTGGATTCGCACCTTATGTTTGGCCATAAAATAGCTTTTAGTGCCTTGTGCTTCGGTTCTGTAACATTGTAGAGTAGTATCCTCTTGATCTAGATTTTAGTACACTATGTCTGATGAATAACCACTACTGTCTATTGCGTCTGTTACTAGTAGAGAGCATACAGGAATTTCCCCCCAGGGATAAAGGTAATAACGCTATCTCTTCAGCGTTTCCATGGCCTGTATTCGGCCCCTTTTAACCATCCCCCGTCCCAAGTGGGATGAGCTTGAATACCGCCTTTTCTATCCAATAATAACACAAATTCGAGTTGGACGATATTACTTAAACAATCTTATAGTCTTTCCCAAAATAAATACACAAAAGAGTTGTTCAGAGTCAGTTAAACTATTAATTTCATTCAGTTGTATAATTTTAATTTAATATCACTAGAAAGAAAACAAGCGTGCGATTATTTTTTGTCTCACGCAATTTTCAAATAAAAAAATAATGTAATTATTACAACAAAATTGTTGAAATTTGTAGTGTCTATATATAATCTAATTAAAATCTTTGTGAAAAAATATCTTCTTCTTTCGCTCCACTGGGAATCAAACCACAGAACTTCCGATCGCCGATCGGGTGCGTTCCCGTTAAGCTACAGAGAGATCGAGAGATAAAACCTTCAGTTCCTTCTAGTCTGTAAAGACGTTTAGAAATTCTGTTATTCTCTGATGATAAAACAGATTCCTTGACAAATTTGAGTTTTAACACCTGGCATAATAATGCGTTATTTCTGAAAAAGGTTTATTCTCTTTATCTCACTAGTAGCTTAATGGGTAATCATCCGAACGGCAAGTGGAAGTTCTGTGGTTTGGTTGCCAGCGGAGCGAAAGAAGATCTTTTTTTTAGACAAAATTTAATTTAAACAGTTCTTAATATAATAGCACCTTCTAGTCTGTAAAGACGTATGGCTGTATCATGCGACAAAGAAGCCATCAGCGCGCAAATTTTACACAAATTTTCGGGATTTCAAGGGCTATTAATTTCTGGTTCATGAGCTTTCAGAAAATTTCAAGACATTTTAGGAAATTTTCAAAGGTTTTAAAAAGTTTCAAAAGTAGCTATTTTGTATGTATTATCAAATCTTAAGAATTTTATAAGAAATATGTATCCCTTTTCAGTACTTAAAATACGGAAATTTTTTATTTGTTAAGAATTCTACTCAAAAGTATCAATTTACCCCTTCATCCACCTCATATGTAACATATCATGTCATTCCTTGGAACCCTTTACCAAAAAAAGCTGTTACGTATTTATGGGTGGCCCCTAATTTATGATCAAAAGGTAAGCGAAGAATTTTCCGAGATCTCCAAATTCAAAAAGAGACTCAAGTACAAGATTGCAGGAACCTTTTTCCAAGTCCGTAAGAATAAAAATGTTATGCTAGACTGCCAAGGGGATGGATGGGTTGTATAACGGATTTCAGGAATAGTGTAATGGAAATCAGCCAGAAGTTGGCTCGAGTGGGCAATCAGAATATACGGAAAATGCAAGTTTAGAGAAAGTTATGGATTAAGTTGTTAATCTCTGCCAAGGGGAGATGAATCTTTCCAATAAGACTTCTGAAACTCATATTGATAAAAGCTAAATCAATGACAAATTAAATTAATGAAATTTTGAATTAATAAAAGTTAAACCACTTATGTCTGTTCGTTTTCCCTGAAAGAAGAAGTCTAATTTACTTTATTGTACGGTGAGATCTCTATAATTTGTAGCATTATACAAATTAGCATCTTTCTCTATTCTGGCTGGACTTATCCATTAATTTCTGACCATTCTGCTACTTGCAATATACTACTTGCTTCTGTAATAAAGCAATTATGTTAAAGCGACTCTAGAGATGAACTTTATACGTTTCTCTAGTGAGATTAAGTCGCACGATATCAAATTTATGAGGTAGCTAACGAGACAGAACAATTGCGATGCCAAAGAGCTCGTTTTATCTTCATTTGATTCTCTTCTGTCCTTGTAAAATAGTTTAAAAATAAAAATATTTCAAATAGTGATGAAAAAGCTATTCTATATCATTAAAAGAGAATATAAATTTAACAGAGAAATAGTTATTTAATCGCATAAGTTGAAGAATATCAATTATCAGCGAAGTATTAATTAATATTTGTCAACAATAAATAATAATGGAATTAAATTACAGAACCCAAGGCTTCATCTATGTATTAATGTGGGTTGCTCCAGACACTCATATCATAGTTAATCAATATCCACCCTTTGCACGCAAATGGCATGTAGGGTCACCTGTAATATGATGAGTTGTGTTCTGATCTGATGTCTCTGATTACTCGTGGCTAAACACAATATCTGCAGAAATAGCATTGTTATACCATTAATGATATGTTTATTACTCTACATTTGCTTCAATATTGACATTAATCGCATAAAAAAATGGTTTAATAGTTTGTATGCAAAATTTTGCAATCATTGTTGTTAAAAACCTTATTAGCATTTAGCTTGTGTTGATTTTGTCAGCGAAAATTAGCATATTTAAACAAAACTAATTATCGATATTACCTATTTTTAACCATTTTTTTTCAAAATTAAATTCGTAAGATTTTAAAGGCTCACAATTTTTTAAACAATTTTAGGTTACGTTCTTGTATTACTTCGAAAATTGTTATTTTCAAATAAAAATTAAAAATCCTTTGATAATTTTAAATATTTTTAGTCTTTTTCGGGGAAAACCAGTATCTTTAATATAAAAAAATAGATGTCAATGAAAATCAAAGCTTGTAGCAATTTCAGGCAATGCAAGCGTTTTAAAACAAAAATTCTTATTAATTAATTCTGATGTTAAATTTTTACTAGAAAACAGCAAAATTTGACATCCGAATTAATTAATTAATTAACTGGTCGACAAAATACCATCATTACTTAAAAAAATTCTTATTTTAAAACAAAAATTATTATCATTGCAGCAAGATAGTGAATCTTTTAACAATTTTCAATGAATACCCTATTTTACATTGAAAATTGGTATTTTTAATAAAAACCATCGATTTCGAAGAAGATTCACATTTTCAACAAAAGTCATTATAGCAAAACAGAAACATATGTTTCTTTTTTTCTGACGTTATGATCTTTTATAGATAAGAAACTAAAGTTTGATAACCAAAAGTCACAATTTAATTTCATTCTTCAGTTTATTATTTACAAAAGATCAAAAGACTGGAAAAAGAACATATGTTTTTGTTCTGATATTTAAACAATCGAAGAATATTTGACTTCTTGATTATTCGTTATTAATTCTCCAAATTGTTTTTTTCCCTTAATCATTACAGTTCCAAAAATATTTTCAAATTGCTAGCAGTTTTAGGTTCTATATTAACGCTTTTCACAGAAAATCAATCGTCAATTTTTAATAATAGTCATTAGATTTTGAGGGTTTGTAAGTTTTTAACAATATTCACATATATTATTTTTACATATTTATTACAAAAATTGGTGTTATTGAAACAAAAATCGTTGTAGTCAGAAAGAAATGTGCAAATCTTTAACGGCTTCAGGTTATATTAGGCCTCGAGTCTATGCACCAGGACGGCCGAATCTCGGAATGGCTGGAATGAGGCGTTGACCAGTCAGAAATGTTTCGCAGAAACAGTGTTGTTATCGGCGCGATAACGACAATGTTTCCGTGAAACGTTTCGGATTGGTCAACGCCTCCTTCCGGCCATTTCGAGATCCGGCCGTTCTGGCACGTCGACTGGTGGCCTTAGCGTTTTTCACAGGGCATCAGATATTTTAAACAAAAATAATTCGATTTTCAAAGTTCACACCTTTGTAACAATGCTAGGTTATTGAGATTTAGAATCTATGAACAATTTTGGATTATGTTAGTGTTTTTCGTAAAAAATTGGCAATTTTTAAACGGTTTCAGGATATAATATTATGTTTCACAAGCAAGTGGTTATTTCAAAAACTACAATCTCGAAAATAAGTTTAAAATCTGTAGATATTATTTAAAATGTCTCCTTATCTTTTTTACTGCTAAACTTACGTGAAATATATAGAGTTAAATTAAAATATTTTAAAACGCTTAGCAATTTTTAAAAATCTCCTGAAATTCTACAAAATATTTAGAAATGATCAACATCTTGCAAAGCCCCTCTAAATCTTTAGAAATACCTTAAAATCTGTTGAAATCCCCTCAACTATTTTTAAATACTTCGATCTTTTTAATAATCTTATAAAATACTTTGGGTTCTAATGAAATATCTTGGAATCTCTTGAAATCTTCCTAAAACTGTTAAGATTCATAAATATTCTATGAAAGTCTTTGAAATCCTTAGTCTTAGAAGCTAATTCAAAGCACTTGAAATCTTTCAAGATTGCTTGAAGTCCAATAACATTATTTGTAATATTTTAGATTGTCCTCAAATACCTTGAAATCCTTGGTGATTCCTAAAGAGTGAAGTGATCAACCACTCAGTATTAAAGAATTAACAGCAATGAATGATTTTTTATTATCTAATGAAATTAAGTTTTTTTCTCTTATTAAACTTGACAGTTTAAGATATGTATTAGCAAAAACAATTTAATATTTTAGCACCATAACGTACGTAAATAAACGAATAGTTCTAAGCAAGTTAAAAATTAGCAGCGAATTTCATTTTTAAATTAAAAACGCAATAATTCGAGCAACTTCAAGTCATTTAAAAACCAATCAGGTTTTAACAACACTTACTGCGAAAATTTCAAAATATTTCATAACACCACTTTTTATATAGATTAACATTATAGAAACTCCATTTATTTTAGAGTTGACGACTTCGTAGTTTACTAGCAAAGATTTTAGTGTACTTAAAAATAGATTGATCAAAGTCGACTTCAAATAATATTGATTAATGATCACGACTTTTACGAAATACTGGTTAAAAATCATCCGACAACGCTCTTTAATAACAATTCATAATATAAAATAAGAGGAATCTCTGAAACGCTGAAGTCAAAATCAAATAAATCGTGAAGAAAGTAAATTTATCCATATTTTTAAATATTTTAATCTGTTTTGCATACCTTTTAAAAAGATTTTGGAAATTCGCTTGGTTTGTCATAGTCGTACATCCTTTCACGCTACCTTTAGCAACGCGCACAATTATGTTCACCAAAAATATATTCTTTTATCTCTTAGTTTAATATTTTGACACGCTCTTCCTTGATACTTCGTTATGGAAACAAATATTTTAGGCAGTTTGGAATTTTTGTTTTAAATCTCATTGTCTAAAATAATCAATTTTTTAGGAACAGTAAATAAGATTCTTTAATATCACTTATAAAATATAACCAACAATTATAAATCAAACTAAATATTAAAATGTTTGCATAGACTTTCATAACATTTTAGATTTAATTGTAAACGTCTTTCAGCAATCTGTATACAGATTCCTTGTATTTAAATACAAGATTTTACCCCAGAAGGATTTATAGGCAAATAAATAATAAATACAAATTTGAGTTTAAATTAAAATGATTTTATTAATTTTGAAGTTATTTTGGGTTAAATTATATACATAGATAAAAGTTTGTCATAAGGTCAACCGGAGGATTTCGCCGGGATCGGGTGCTAATCTGAAAAATTGCACCCGATCCCAGCGCGGTAACAATTCGCGGTAAAAATGTCAGCCATAACCACGTTTCACGACCGTGAGATAGGTGGCTACAGTCTGTGAAGGAATCAAAACGACGATCCAGCAAAAGTCTTGTGCATTCAGAGGACACGGAGCGACTCAAAGACGACCGCCTTCTGACTTTTCTCTGCAAGTGTCTTAGCATATTGTTTACACGCAGGGATGCTTTTTAGGATATTAAACAGTAAAAGCCTGGCACCTTCAAGAGCGCCGATGATTAGGACGATTGATTTAACAGAATATTATAGGTACAGTCGTCGCAACTCCCTCATAAGGTCTCTATCCTCGGTTTCTTTTCAATCTCTTTAGATATACCGTTTTTGTGAGCTGGTGCCGAAAATTCGATAACGAACATGGTTCGCTTCTCGAAGTCAAGGAGAACTATTTTAGGCCTAGAGTATGCAGCAGAAACAATTGTTAAGAACATAAAGTTCCAGTTTTTGCGGCACTTCTCATTCTCGACAATTGATTCTCTTTCCCTAGGAGCCCTTAGCGGAGCGATATTAAGGTTAATACCGTAAAAGTGGTAGAGATGGTAATAAAGCACTCTTAGTGCCGCATTGTGCTTTTGGATGTAGGTCGTTCCCGAATGAGTTGGGCAACTAGATAGTATGTGTCCTAGATGCTAGGGGTGTGCTTGGCATGCCCTGCAGCTATCATCGGGAATGTTAAGGTGGAAATGACACCATCTTGACATGCCAAAATGTAATCCTGCGTTCCCGAATTCAGTCCGGGTGATTTAGGGAAAGCCTCCTCCGCTGCTTTGTACACAGACACTCTTTCGCACACTTCTTTATACTTCCTGATCATTTGAAGAAGAGGGTCTCTTCCATTTGCGACTCTACGTGCTGCACCCAAACTAATCATGTTGTAAAGACATTCAAGATTTAATGTTCCGCGACCACCTTGAGCACGTGAGATATAGAGTCACGGAACAGAAGACTTAAGATGCATGCTTTTGTTTATGTGCATAAACATTCGTGTCCCGATATCTCGTTCTTCATCCATGGAATCACTCCAAGTGAATAGAGTACTACCGGGACGGCAAGCATGTTCGTTGAAAATACTTTGTTCCTCGTCGACAGTTCAGAAGACCAAATCTGCCGGATGAGCCGTTTATATCTGCTTCGGAGAGTATCCTTTATAGATGTCACATCCTAAATGCGGCTCTGTGGCATGCCCAGGTACATATAAGACGCTTCTATCGACGAGCTCAGGGTCTTCAGAGACGCCATTAAGTTTTCCTCGCTTAAAATAAACATTGGCGCATTTTTCTAACTTAAATTCAATTCCTATTTCCACAGCGTATCGTTTGACAATCCCTAGAGCTACATGTAGTTGCTCTTTATTTTTAGCATAGATCTTAAGATCATCCATGTAAAATACATAAGTGACCTTGTGTTTTCGATTTTCAGGTTTGCTGCAAAGGTATCCATGGGAATGGCGAAGTGCTAGAGATAGTGGCAACTATGTGAGGCGAAAGAGGTGTGGGCTCACGGGTTTTCCAGAGGAGATAGTAAAACTGGTTATCCAAAGTGGCTTCTATGTCTCTATGCACCTCACTATTTGCGTTCTAAGCTTTAACCTCTCCGAAAGGCAGATGAGAAGTTTATGGGAGGTCGAATCGAAAGCTTTCCGGTAATCATTCCAGGCCATAGATAGGTCACGCTGGTTGCATGCTGCATCTTTGCAGACACATCTATGGATAAGCAGGTTCTCCCGACACTCTGCTACGCCTTTCTTCGAGCCGCGTTGTTCAAACATTTATTGCCACACAGATCCGATTGCCCGAACAATCCTATCATTCAGGATAGCTGTAAAAATCTTATACAGTGTGTTCAGACAAGTGATTGGCCTTTAATTCTCTAGGTCACCAAAGTTGCCCATTTTCGGCAGTAGTACTGTGTGCCCTTCCACCAACCACTTCGGAGTTGCCTCTTCGGAATTCAAATATGAGGTGAACATACGGGCCAAATGCTGATGGGTCGAAGGAAACTTCTTCCACCAGATGGTCTTGATACCATCTGGTTCCGGAGCGAAATAGATTTTCATACCTTTTAATACTGTTTTCACCTCCTCGGTAGTGATGGTTAGGCTATGGTTAGGTCAAGTCGATGTTGCAATTCGTAGACACTCTCCAAAACATTTCGACCTCCCCACTCTCTCTCCGTTCTAAAATTTTTTTAGCGTCAGATATTATCCGTATTCTCTCAGCAATATGCTGCCTGATGGTCAGCAACTTTGAATCGTTAAATGTGTGATAACGAATCCGGAGTTCGCGCGCGAACTGTCGAACCTTGGTGGTAAAATTGCTGTCAGATGTTATATAGCCAATCACGCACTGAATGCGGGACGCGTACTGTGTCGCCCAGCCTATCTATATGAGGAGTTGATGTATTCGTCTTTTGGTCTTATGATCAACCGGTGGTTTTGTTTTACGGTTCGCATCGGCCAAATATCTCGCTGAATTATACACACAACAATTAGTAATTCAGAGGTCGGATTGTTCGGAAAATTGTTCACGAAGCTCTTCATCCATTTTAGCCAGATCTTTAGACTTGGAACAAACCTGGATGTTGATTATTTCTTCGGGTCATAAAGCATTGCTCGCCCGCTATTGGATGCCTGCCCGGCAGTTGATCTTGTCACCTTTTTTTCTCTGCTGCCGACTTGTTCTGGCTCTGGTAGAGTAGGCGCTCTACTTACATAGCCCCATTTTTCGAGTAGTTCGGCATGGTTTCGCAGAAGTTGATGCGAAAAGTGCGATAGCTCTGGGTGTTTCTCACACCACAGAGAATGCAGTCGTGCCATGTCATTCTCTCGTTCAGGGGTTAGACTCGCATTGTAGCATTCTAGCAAGTCGTGATTTGGTCACTCCGTCCACCTAAAAGCCCCAAGATTCCGCCGATACATCGCATTGACTCCATCATTATTGGCTCCCCCAGCTCTAGAGTGGTCAGCATTGTTGCCCGACCCGTTGTCGGGAGCCCTGCCCGTTCTATTTCTTTAAACCGCACTTACTACAACTATGTTTGGTGTTATCATGGTTCTTTCCACGCTAAACTAGGGAAAAGGCTTCGTCCATCCTTATGGAGCCCCGCATACAAGAATAAGGCTGCGTACTCTGAGAGATCGCCCGGTATTTTAGAGTCACCTTTCTAGACACCTCACCCAGGTGCCATTCAGCTTTCGGCACGGTTTTCATACCTCCACTTGGGGATCAATTCCTTTGGAACCACCCCTGGACAATTGTCCGCGACTGGCTATTAATTTTTTGTTACCATATTCAGCAGAAACTCTTGGTACAGGCACCCTTTATCCGCAATCCGAGGACGCGTTCGGTGGCATTGTCGTAGGCCCTTCGGTTTGATTCTAGAGGAATCAAACCCGAATACATATGTAATGACTACAATTTAACATGATATACTATTTACTAATAATGAATTTCTGAACCGATATTATACATGGCGGGGAACCAGTGTCCCGAAATTTACACGAAATTGTGGCTTAAACGCGGCCAATATACTGAAAATTTTTTAAATACATCAACAGTGTACACTCTACGAAGTGTGAGACCAGTGGGTGGAAGACCCCACCGAATTCAATAATAAATCTTATTATCCCTTCATTCAAATAACGGACGCGCTGACTGGACTGTGAATTTAGGTTTTCTTACAAACAGCTATGATCTTGTCAGAGGGCATCAATGGACCAGTTTCAACAACGTGTGTCTACCACTTCGACACACGACGTTTAAACGCGAAATTTAACTAATCAGAGACCACAAAAGAATGATAAAAGAACAGCCTACCTAGCAACTGTCGCCCCCCACGGTTGGTTGCTCTCATCCTTCCTTCCTTTGGCCTTAAGATTCTTTTTAAATTGTCTTATGCCTTTAAAGGCAATAATCTCCTTCGGAGTCAGAGTACCGGGTGAGTTTAAGAAAGGTCTCTCCGCTCATCTCAAACTTGAGTCGGAGCGCCCCTAGTATCCAAGGACGCTAGTTGCATTGAACTGCTGCTGTTCCTGTGTTTCCTCTATTCACACTTCGAGGCAGAGGATGCCCTCGGTGGATTGGTTCAAGGCGCTGGACTAGGTAGTACTAGTAGTATCTATTATTCTAAAGCACTCCAACCTAAAAATGTGCTTTACAAGAATCAGACTTTCTTTCCAACAATTAAAAATAGAGGACTTAAAAAAACAAAAAGAAGTAATTAGCATTTTACTTTGGAATTAAGTTGGATCATAGTGCTCATGAGACAAAATTTTATGTTCCATCTCGCTTATAGTTGAGCTACGAAACTCGTCGATTGTTTTTGCCGTAAAACTGTAAAATAATTAAAAGTTGGTGGCGTTTCGTACCCCAAGTCCGAGGGACACGATACCTTGTGAAGTGGTACCATTCACACTACCAACATGAGATTGTAAAAAAAGGAAATAAGCCACTTATTTCGATCTAACTGGATGGACTAAGAATTTGCGGTGGCCGTGTTGGGAACCTTAATCGAAACTAATCAGGTAGCATGTTTTGTTGATGTGCGAGAAACCCATCTCATATCTTTCGACTTTTAGAAGAAATGCTCGTCTTTACCACAAAAACAGATTTTCCTCTTTAAAATACCATAATCTGGTTACACAAGGTGCAACAGAAAGAGAAAAGAAGACAAAAGTCAGGCAAGGAAGACACATGAGGAAATAAGAGACACTTCAGAACAAAATACATTAAAGTTTCTTTCTAGTTCTCTCGCTCGAAGACGTAATGCATAGGGCTAAGGAAATTCTGAAATTCTCTATAAACTGAGACAAGAAACAAGATAATTACCTATTATCCTATCAAAAAATTTATTTCAAGAATCTCCATGATGATAAATACGACAAATCAAATGTAAAAATATACGGTCTTCTTCTACAGGCGGAAAAAATTATATATTCTTAAGTGCAAATTTTATCGATAAAAAAGACCAAATATTTAATCTTAGAATAATGGTAAACTGTAAATGTACAGAATATCGAATACAGTCAAACTCTTATATAGGGCGCTCCACTATAGTCGTTCCGAGAATTTACGTCGCGCCGCAGGTAGATGATAAAGGAGCTGCGCGTGGTGCGTTGGGTGTGCGGTGGCCACTCAGTCGTGAATAAACAATAGCATTTACATCCGGAATCGCACTATATCGGGTTTGTTTGGTTGTATTGTTTGATGTTATTTTTAACTACATAATGTTAAGAAAATGTTATAGGTTTTTGTGGCTTCTTTTTTCAGGGAAATGACATTGTGTTTTAAAAACAAAAATTAAAAACTTGAGAGTCCCTATATAAGAACATTAGCATAAAGAATCTGCGGCACATTTCGATGGTTGATATATATATATATATATATATATATATAAACATATTTCGATGGTCCTCGAAAATTCGAAATTTCACTTCTGAAATAATGATCCACATAAAAAATAAAATGCTACAGCTTTATTTCTTTTTTAAGTAGTTATATAGTGTGAATGGTATTCCATAGGTATTAGGTTGGTCCTCACATATACACTAAATTTAAAAAAAATTCATTTTCTCTCACTGGAGTCATTTATTCCTATGCCCAAAAAAAAGTACAATAATTTTAGCCAATTAGGTCAATTTTTTCAAGTTCGATTTGAATAATTGTATCTTCGAGGGAAAAACTTTGCAAATGATGCTTAAAATATCCGCAGTCGAAAAAAATGCAAGATCTGAAAATACAAAATTAAAAAATAGGCACTTTCTATGGTTACGGAATTTTTCGTAACTGGACGGCAAAAAGATAAACATTAATTGAATATTATTTACAATTCTGTCAGATTGTAAGTACAGAAGCAACAAAAAAAAATTATTTAACTGACTGGTTTTCTTAAATATCAATTTAAAGCAAATCACCTGCTATTTTCAGAGCCGCAGAAACGAGATTTTCTTTAGTTTGGAGATTTGTAATAATTTGAGGAATGGGCGGGGCGAAGAGGGTAGGAACGTGGGTACTCTATGAGAATTTCGGAATTCCAAGTGTAGATTTCTCCCTAACTATCTATCCTAGCTGGGCCAGGCCACTGCAAAATGTCAAAAAAATTATTTTTTGAACAAAAATTTATTTTATACGAGAAGAAAGCAATTATCAATTTTCTAAAACACATCAATATAATAGAGGAATAGATATCCCGTGGTTATGATGCATTTTATGCAATAATTGTTTAAATATTCTTTTTGACTCCCCGTGTATACCGAGCAATCCGTCGGTAAGTTGTAATTAATGTTAAATAAACAATCCTCTCACTGTAACAGTTCAGCCTTCTCTTGGATTTGTGTAATAATAATGTAAAAAAATTTTCTTTCATATAGAAAGAAATTCTTTGATACTCATTTCATTTTATTTCCCTTAGGGGTACTTTTCAAATGCTTATCCGCCCATTTTTTCGAACCTACGAAGAGTTTGGATCGATCCTTTGGTGCCTAGCAAAGAAATTTCGGGAACAGACATTACAATTTCTTCAAATAGGTAGAAGAAATCCAAGCTGTAATTTTTGCAGACTATGCCCTTGATACCTGTATATTCAAAGGAAAAAAGTGATAAAATTTCATCCTTTTGCATTGATACAAAAAATGGAAAAATCACAAAATTTAAAACTTTAATCAAATTTAATCTTCTTTTAGTCTTGCATAACGGCAAACTTTTCGCTAATGAATGATTAATTGATTATAATTGCAGAGAACTCACCAAATGTTTACATTAGCATGAAACGAAAAGTTCTAATTATTAATACTAATAAACCAGTACTAAAAAAATACTAAAATAAAACCTAAACTCAAAAGTCTATCACAGTATCGAAACATAATATGTGATAAAAGACTTGTGTAGCCAATCTATAAAAAGAAAGAAAAATATATATTTTATAAATTAAAACATTGTTTCTCTCACTGTTGCAGTCGAAATAGAGAGCCAACCGTCAGTATTCGACAACTAACAAAAGTTACGGTACTCGACTCTGGCCAGTGTGCAGGATGGCAGTTCTGTTTTAGTTTTCGATGAGAAACTACTTCAAGTTATCGTTTTTGCTGGATCATTTCGCAGATTAGTCCACATATAAATAATCAAATGACGAAGAAATACTGGGGAAAACTGACAATAATTGTAAATTACAATAATATATTGTGAGTAACTAAAAACACTAAAATAATTGCAAGCGTATAATTTATTTATCAAACTTAATTTCTGTGCAGCACTAAATGTGTGAAATGAATTGATTACCATTATCAAATGAAGCTCGACATTGTTGAGAAATTGTACGGGTTATTAATTCTGTTTATTTATCCAGATTTATTTTTTCTTTTATAGATTTTATTGCTTTTAAAACATCTAAGATATTACAAAAGCCATGTCTCCCTGTATTTAGAACACTACACCCAATTATAATTGGTATATAAATTATCTTTATATACCTCCAGAATAGGAAAGGTTAAATTAAATTAAATTAAATTAAATTAGATTAAATTAACTTAATCTTCAAAATTTTCACGATATGAATATAACGATAATGATTGGATGTTTAATTACCTGCAGTTTATAAAGTAGCTCGAACGAAAACTTCAGATCCAAATATAATTTAAGTTCGCTATCTATATCGAATTTAGAATTAATATAAAAAATAAAATGAAAATTTAATCCTCTAAGGAGGTTGAATCAACGCAGCTTATAATTAAAATGGAAAGAAAACTTGAATTTTTATTTAATTCAAAAAATTTTTTTTTTAAATTCACATGTAACTAAGAATTGCAAATAACTAACTTTTATCATTTTCCACGATGCAAGAATTTAAATTAACAAAAAAATGATTACGATCGGGTCATATAGAAAACTGAGATGGGTCAAAGTAAAAAAATCGTTAATATTCACTTAATAAAGGCCGTAGCAGGATAGCATGGTCTGGGTGCTCCCGCTCGGATGTGATCCATATGGCGGAGGCAAGTGGCTCCTCCTATAAGATAAATTTACCGCAAGTATCAACTGAAAAAAAATTTTTTTACGAAAGTTATAAACAAATTTTGAAAAATCAAATTTTCTCGAAAAACGGCTTTACTGATCATAATGGTCAAAATATATGTTACAGACGGTACCAAGGGAGTTCTGAAAAAATTTAATAATTAATTCTGTTGATTATAAGAGGATAAAAAAAATTATTAAAATTTTTAAATAATTCTTTTAAAAAGAAATAATTCTGGAATCCCTCAAATGTATGCAATTCAATAAGAATGAAGGGCAAACTTGATTTTTAGCTTATGACGCAGTAAGTTATGCGCACTGGTGTAATAAAATTCAGATGCAACAGCATTATTCGACTGAAAATAAATTTTATCGTAAATTTCCCAGTCATAGTGTCCATCGATTATAAGTAGATAGAAAAATACTTCTTTTTGTTTACTGCTGACATTCGCCA
>JAAAKG020143054.1:0-11458 GCA_010014905.2 Druon quercuslanigerum
GAGAAGCAATCGAAATCTTAAAGCACCCTAATAACATCAATAGGGACAACGGTTATCATACCAATCCGATTTGGCTTGCCGTCCTCCCGGATTTTTTAAAATAAGACTTTATTGGCCAGTCAGGTGCGTCCTGCCTCCATGGTGGGGCGCTTTGGCCAATCACAGGCATCGTAAAGAGTATACATAAAAACAACATGACCTGATACCTCAGTTTCAGGGCAGCCCTGAAAAAGTGAACTGCAATGTTCACGAAACGTCGGCAAAATTCGTAGTTTTGTACACGATTAAAACCCCAAATATCTACTTTATCATAATGAATCATCGTGAAAGCATCAAATCTATAATTAAAAAATTAATCCATGGAAATAGGAGAAGTCCCAGATGATTGGAAAAAAGCGATTACCGTAACAATATACAAAAGCAAGGGAGATAAAAGCGACTGCAATAATTGCAAAGGGATCAGTCTATTAAGTGCTATAAGTAAAATATACTCAAAAATACTTATTAGTAGGGTAATGAAAATAATAGAAAAAGGATTTGAGAAGTCCAAAGTGGGTTTATGCCAGAAAGGTCATGTACGGATCAAATATTCAGCTTAAGGCAGATAACAGAAAAAATTTTGAAAGTGGGAAAAAAAGTTTTCTGTGCATCTGCTGACATAGAAAAAGCTTTTGACAAGGTATATAGAAATAAACTTTGGGACGTCCTAAAAGAATACGGAGTTAATGGATGGCTTCTACAAGCTATAAGAACAATATATACGGGTCGCAAAGCCAGTGTAAGGGTAAATGGGAAATTAAGTGACTGGTTGGATAGTGTGCAAGGCGGCAGACAAGGATGCGTTATGTCTTCATGGCTATTTATATTATTTATGGACAAGTGCTTAAGAATGGCACTTTTCGACGAAGAAGGTGTGTATCTTGAAACATTAAGAGTACGTGGGTTAGCGTTTACAGACGATAAGGTTGTCATGGCAGAATCTATCGAAGACTTGCAAAGAATGTTGAATAAACTGAATGCAAGCATGATGAGCATGGTCCTCAAAATTAAAGTGAATAAAACAAAAACTATGATGTTTTTAGTTTCATCAAACTTTTCACCAGGCTAAAGTTTCATGAAGCCTTCTATCCCTAATCATCGTGAAAAACAAATTTCTGTTTTTATTGTACAAATGTCTTCGAAAGCCCAAGCAACAATTTCGAAGCAGATGGACATGACTTAGTTCTTACCAACCTAAGATTTGGACATTATGCTACGCTTAGTACAATTTTTATTTTAAGACACTAAAGCTGACTGGTAAATGGGAAGAAATTAAAAGTTAGGTCATTATTTTTATAACTTTCCTGCTAATCCAAATCTATTTCGCCCAAATAACGCCCGACCAAATCCTCTTGACAGGTCACTGACAGTTTGTATACAACACTTCACAATACACCCTTCTAGCCGAGCGATTCGCGCCCGTCCCGCAGGGCAAACAGCTTAATGGGATAATAATAATAAAAACCGTTTATTTACAAAAAAAATATTTTTGTTTGAAGATATAAATATTAAGAATTAAGCAGATCATTTTTATTTGAAAGCTGAAGGAATTGATTTATATTCTTTTTATTTTGCTTTAGTTACTCGTTCCAAAATTTATGTTTAACATCAGCATCAGAGAAGTTACTAGATACATGTCAAATTTGACCACTCTCCCCCTTTTTTGTCAAGATGTTCACGTTTCGAGATCCTCTGAATCCAAAAAACAGGCTTTTGCAAATTTATCTGTACATATGTATGTATATATTTCTGCATGTAATTGTAGTTTCTGTGCTATGTTTGAAATACTTTAAAATCTTCAAAAATCTTTAAGTAATTTGTAAAATCATTTAAACATTTTTGAAATCATTTGAAATCTTTGAAATCAATTGAAATCCTTGTGTCATTTTTTTTATTTCCAAATCATTTAAGCAAGTCAGGAAAATGTCTTTTTAGATTTCAAATCTAACTTTTTGGTCTAACTTTTTTTCTCTTATTTGTTTTTCACTTCAATGCGAACTAAATTAATAGAACTCAATAAAAAAAACTCCAATTATTTGGGTTAAAACTTATTTTTTGGGTAAAAGCATTTGCTATTATATTTCTAGATCAGGTATAATCTTTTTTAAATTATTACTAGGCCTTGTGGTTAAAAATGTTTAATTTTCAGATTTTGTTGCTCAGCAGATCTTTTTGGTTAAAATGAAGAAACAAATTTCAATCGGAAATTGTTTTATTTCTATAGTAAAAGATTTGATACTAAAATTGTTACAGAATTAAAATTATTTTCTTTGAACATTTTCGGTTAGAGGAAAAAAATTGTTTATGAAGAAATCCAGGATTTGAGAAATTTTTTCAAATGAAGTTTTGAGGCCACCAAAGTATTTGTGTTTCAGATTATGGAAAAAATTTAATTACTGTCGAGAACGAAAGTCTTCGACCATTATCCTTTCAAAATTCCTTGATATTGGGTGGCGGCTGCCTATAGGCGATTCGTCCATTTCTTCTCTGCACATATCTTGAATCTCGCCGCTGTCAATATTTATTTTCACCCGTGTTTGTGTTTTACCTCTTTTTATATATATTCCCCGCAGGACTGTATTATTTGCCTCCAGTATAGCAAAAATGTCACCATTGGACGTCGTTAACACAGATTGTTTTCCGGTTGGCATAGGCAGAAAGTTTGAATGCGTTCCTTTCACTAGAATTGGTGCATCACGAGGAAAAGTGTATCTTCGAATTTTGAATCGCCGGGTTCGATTCTTGTGGGGAATAAGCCGAATTGATCTAAATTCTTCAAGTCTAGGCCCAGCTACGCGGGAAGAAATGTGAGTAGGAGATCTTGTCCTGACACGAAGAGAAGATTCTGCAGGAGGAGCAGACCTGTTAGGAGAATACGGCGAATGATGCTTAACAGAAGATTTCGAAGGTCCAATGCGAGAAGCACCAGAAATGGGTTGACCATTAGGCAGGCAGTCGAACTGTGAAATTAACTCTGTGGCCAAAGAGAGAGAGAGAGAGAGGATTCGATTTAGAAAAAATATTTAGGAACATAAACACAAGCAAAGTCAAGTTGCGCAAAAGATTAGCACAAAAAACCTTAAAAACAAAAGAAGTGTTTTTTCAAACACCAAATAAAAGAAAAATTAACTCAAAAAGAGTCAACTTGCGTAAAAAACTGCGATTCATTAGAGACGCCGGTACAAAAATAAAAAAACAGGCAGAAAACGTTTTCCTCGTGCATTCACTTTTTTGGTCAAACATGCAAGGGCAATTATTTTAACTTGAAACTTTCAAATATCTCGCAAAATAGGCACTCTATGAAAAAATATTATTAATCAAAATTTAATATATCTGAGAAGTTGATACACTGATGTTAAAATCAATTCCCCCACACCGCCCTTTAGGGCAGGGGTGGGGGCAAATTCGAAATAATAAATAGAAACCCGTATTTTTTAATGCATATTCGGATTCTTTGAATAAAAATGCGTATGATTTGTCTTAAACATTTTTCTTGTTTTCAATGTATTCAAACTTTTTTTTTTTAAATTCCCTCGACACCTACCCTTAGAGGGCGGTGAGGGTAAACCCATTTGAAAATCAGTTTTTGTACCCCTTTAAGTAAGTAAATTTTGATTCATAAAATTTTTTCATCGAGTGCCTATTTTTCGAGATATTTAAAAAATTCAATTTAAAAAAATCACCCTGTATATGTACGCGCGCATCTAATACGAATTCCTTATCAATGGATGCACGTTTCAAATTCCATTATCGTTTACTACACACATTGTGGATATAGAATTAATCGCAGGAATTTTTCTTTTCGTATAGCTCAAAAGTATTCATAAAATAATGGACATATTATATCTTTATATTTACTAATAGAATTGAAGATGACCGCTATGGACAGCACAAGAGAAGAAATAATCCTCATTTTTTGTAATTGGAATAAAGTCTTATTGAACTATAAAAGAAGACTTCGATTGACAATTTAACTAATGAATATTATAGTTCTTTATTAGATAACATGTAATGTGTTATATTCGTTATCTCGGAGATAATCAGGCTCAAGGTTCTCTGCTTAGATATTTACGCTTCATTAGTGTTTGTTCTGACACTAGAAAGTACAATAACAGATTTCGTAAATATTGATATTCAATTTTATATCATACTTAGGGCGAAATCATAAGTTTAAAATCTACTTTTTACTTTCAAGAAATTTAAAAATATATTCTTCTATTTTCTGCTTCTTTTTTCACTTCTTCTTAATTCTTTCTCCTCACTGTCACTTGAAGTGCTGCTTGTATCAGCAAAATAAAGAGATATTTTACGACCGGTCCGCACACAGGCACATAAGGTTATTCCGCCTATTTGATATAAAATTATCATTCTCAATTCAAACTCAGATTTGTTTGAAATTCTATTCTTCTAAATCAGAGTTCAAATTATTTTCTCAGATTCCCGTTCCATCGACTGACGTCATCCATTTTGAAAATGCACATAATTTTGGTTATAAATCTATCTCACTGATATTTATTACCTATCAAAGCAAGGATAAGAGTAAAACTGACGCGATTATCATGAAATTCCTGCGCATATTAGGTGGAAAGACTTTGACGGACAAAGTAAGCAACGAGATAATCCTCAAAGAATGTGTTGCAGAAGAAACACTACTGGACACATTGGAACGTAGCGGAGAGAATAGTTATTATAGCCACTTCCATATACATTTTTTTGATTAAAAATTATCTATATCTTGGATTCCGACATTTTCATTGATTGTGGCTGGGAGATCCGCGAATTTCAATTTACCTAAGTGCACAATCTTTTCTTTTTTGTCAATTCATATCACTTCGGCATTTGTATCGCCGATTTTACTTTATCATCTTCCATTTTTCTAAAGAGCTTAGATGCATATTGGACATATGTCTGTGGTACTTCTTAACTAGAGATGCTAGTGGGAAATCGTACCTCTCAGCCGAAACTAGCGAGTAGGAAGCGCAACCAGTGGATTCGTTAACAGAGGTAGCGAAATCAACTTCAAATGCTTCGTTAAAGACTCCTTGCTATCATATGTACATTAGTTTATAAAAATCGTTTAAATAGTGACCAGTTTCTGTCACTGTTTAAAATATGACACCAAAGAATCTTTTGCAAGCATTCTCGCATCGATTACAAAATAAATAAAACCCATCCATAAAAAATAGTCAGAATGTTTAGTTTTTTAAATTGTTTAAATACTTATCAGTTTCTTTTACTATTAAGAATGTGACAGAAAAGGGACTTTTGCAAGACATTTTGAATTAATACCGCAAAAAACTTAAGCCTATTATTAAAAAAAATTGTCAAAATGGGCATTTGTTTTTAAAAATTGTTTAGGTAATTAGTACTTTTTGTTCACTATAAAAAATATGATAGCAAGAAGTCTTTGGCAAAACATTTTAAGTTGGTTTCACAAAAAATAAAACTTAAATTATGCTCATTGTAAGCGAACACCATTACGTGTGACACTTTATAAAAAACCTAATGTTTAGAATTCTGTAATCATTGCGAATCATGAAAAAATAACTTTTGGTAGTTAATTTGTCTATAACATTATTAATAATTTTTTTACTTACTGAAAATTATGTTTAATCAATTATTACGTGAATAACAAATTCGGTTGATTGGAAATAAAATTTTCGCAGTTGCTCGTTATACTTGGATGCCTTACAGTCAATCCTAAAAAAACATCAAAATTCGTTAAGAATTGCAATGACCCACATTGCAAAAACATTGCCAAAAGGGGTTTTTTCCTACTGTTCTTCGGCTGTTACGAGAAATAATTTTTTGGAGTCCAGGTATGAAAGAATTGTTTGGAACCAGATCCTATCATAAAGTGGGTCGAACAGCGATTTTTTGCCCAGGAGTCCATTTACATGAAACTTGTTTCTTTAGGAGAGGATTAAGTAACTTTGCCGCTTTGGAAAAATCAGGGTTAAATTAGCGTTAAAATCCTACTCACCCTAAAGAATTTTTAATATTTGTACAGGTTTTATGAATTAGAACATTTTTCAGGGCGTCTTTTTTTCTTAGATCAGACTTTACACCAGTTTCAGTGATTAAGTAAGCAAAATAAGTGAAATATTTTGCAAGATTTGGCACCTTTCTGACTGAAGGGAGAGCTCAGCATCTTTTAAGCGACCTAATGGGGAACCTAGTTTTCGGCCCGCTGAAATTGTGGATTGTAAACAGACGTGAAACTGGATTTTTAAAACTATAAAGTTAAACTTAGGGCAATGATCTGTTACAAGGGTAAAGTCGAGAACGGACAAATACCGTACACCACCGAGTTGAAGGAGAATATCAGTGTCGTTGTGGAGGGGATATGCATCAGCGCCAGTTGGCTGATTTAGTGCGCGGTAAACCACCATTATCCTCCAACATGTGTTACCCTAAGCATGGAATATTAAACCTAACTTGTCAGTAGGCAGGTGAAATTAATACATGTCATCGCGTAGTATAAACAAAATATTGTCATTTTTTTCTTTGCTTAGTACCCCTAGGTCAAGAATTCTAAAGTGGTTGTGAGATTCTAAAGTGAGATTGTTCTGAAATTTAATTCTTTTAAAGCAGAATTTAAATTATTTTCTGAAATTCCTGTTCCATGTAGTAATGTCGTCTTTTTATTTTGAAAACGCGCTGTTGGTCAGTGTAATAGTATCTGCACTCATAGAATATAAATTATATTATAAACAGCTTGATGACTATTCAGGCTAACTGTTTAAAAAATTATTAAATTCTCATCATGAGAAGAAGGACAAAGTCCTTTTTCATCAAATCTCCATGTCTTGAGACACTCAGAGTCACAAAAAAGGTCTTTACTAAGAAGTATATATGTGTATAGGTATGTATCATGCAGGCTCCTTTTGATTACAATTAATAATAATTATCATAATTTTATCATTTTATGAAATAGTAATTAAAAAATCAAAACTATTTTTCAAAGACCCTTATATAAACAAAATTAGGTTTTATGAAGATATTAGCAAATTAGGGCAAAAATGAACTGAAATCCCATGTATTTGGTCCCTTTTGCTTTCCCCTTAGCAATCTACGAAGTGAACTTAGCTGGTGATTGAAGTAAAAATACCTCATGCAGTGGCCGACTCTTTCCTTTTACTTTTCTTTCACTTTCCAACTTCTTCCTCCTTGCTGTTACTTTACGTGCCGCTCGCCACAGTACAATAAAGTGCTAATTTGCTGAAGATAAAGTGCACTTTTCCTGCTTTCTTTAAATAAAATGTCCCTGAACTGGCAAGTTTGAATCTGGTATAAATATGTATACTATTAAAAAATTGTTGAGAAATTATTTTTATAATTTACTACTATGAGTATTATTTATTGTGTTTTCAGAAATAGAAATGATTATTTCTAACTTTTTATTCAAATTCAAATCTAATATTCCTTATTAGTATATACTTCTGTATGTAATTGTAATTTCTGTAATAAATTTCAAATGTTTTAAAATCTTTAATCACTTTGTGAAATCATTAAAAAAAATTTGAAATCTTTTGAAATATTTAAACTCAATTGAAATCCTTATAAAGACTTTGAAGCACGTAGAAGACGTCGCACTTGGAGCGCTATTGACAAAGTTTGATTTAATTTATAAAATTTTTAATGAAAATATCTTAGACGGATACAATTTTTTTTTAATGGAAGTTGAATCCTTAGCAAATATATAGGAAAACTATAAGGAAAGTGTTAAAAGTTGTTTAAACTTGAAGTTTTATGTCGATGTTAGCGATTTTTGTACCAAATTTCGGTCATCAAAAACCACGGCCGCACATGTATTATATTTTATATTCTACATACGTTTTTGAATAGATTTTTGCATGCCGATTTAAAATTTAGCCTGTAAATTATTTCAGATCCTGTTCTTCAATGCTAACTTAATCAATAGAACCCAATAAAAAATCCGATTATTTGGATTAAAACATTTTTTTTTGTTAAAAAGTGTGCTAATATATTTCTAGATGAGGTATAATCTTCTTTCAGTTAACAGTAGGTCATGTAGTCAAAAATTTGACATTTTTAGATTGGCTACTACTATTGTGCAAAATTTAATTTTTTTGTTAAAAAATTCAGTTAGGGAAAAAAACTGTTTATGAAGAAATCGAGGATGCCAGAAAATGTTTCAAATGAAGTTTTAAGGCCACTTAATTATTTGAGTTTCACATTAAGGAAACATATTTGATTAATTTTGAGAGCGAGAGTCTTCTACCATTATTCTTTCAAAATTCCTTGATATTGGACGGTGGTTGCCTAAAGGTGATTCGTCCATTTCTTCTCTGCTCATATCTTGAATCTCGCCACTGTCAATATTTATTTTCACCCGTATTTGAGTTCTACCTCTTGTTGTATATATCCCACGCAAGACTGTATTATTTGCCTCTAGTATTGCAAAAATGTCACCATTGGACGTCGTTAGCACAGTTTGTACTCCGTTTTGCATAGGCGAAAGAATCTGATGTTTTCCTTTTACATAAATTGGTGCATCGCGAGGAAACGTGTGTCTTTGAATTTCAAATCGCCAGGTCCGATTCTTGTGAGAAATAAGCCGAACTGATTTAAATTCTTCAAGTCTAGGTCCAGTTACGCGGGAAGAAAAATAAGTTGCAGTACGAGATCTAGACCTGGCACGAAGAGAAGATTCAGCAGGAGAAGCAGATCTGTTAGAAGAATACAAAGAATGATGCCTGGCGGGAGAGTCAGAAGATCCACGACGAGATAAATCAGGAATTGGTTCGCCATTAGGTAAGCAGTCGAAGAGTGTAATCAACTCTGTGACCAGAAAAAGAGGATTCGATTTAGAAAGCAGCCTTAAGAACATAAACTCAAAGTCAACTTGTACAATAGAGTATCACAAAAAAACATCGAATTAAAGAAAAATTAACTCAAAAAGAGTCGTCTTGTGTAAAAAAACTTCTACTTATTAGAGACACTTCTAAAACAATGGAAAATCAGGCAGAAAGCGTTTTCCTTGTGCATTCACTCTTTTAGTAAAAAAATGCAAGGACAACTGAGTTAATTAATTAAGTATTGTAAATAGTTTTATTATGTTTTTATTAAAAAGGTAATATTTTTTTATGATTTATATATAGTTAAAATATTTCTCATAAGGACAACCGCAGGATTTCGCCGAGATCGGGTGCCAATATACGGCAATCCGGCAAAAGTCTCGTGCACCCTGAGGACACGGATCCACCCAACGACGACCGCATTCTGCATTTTCCCCGCAAGAGTTTTAGCATATTGTTTACACGCAAGGATGCTATTTAGGTTATTACCTATCGAAAGCTTGGCACCTTTAAGAGCGCTGATAATAAGGACGATTAATTTAACAGAATATTCTGGATAAAATCGTCGCAACTCCCTTACAAGGTCTCTATACCTCTCTCTCTTTTCATTCTCCTTGAATATGATGTTTTTGTCAGCTGGTGCCGAAAATTCGATAATGAACATGGTTCGCTTCTCGAAGTCAAGGAGAACTATGTCAGGCCTCAAGTGTGCAAAAGAAACAATTGCCGAGAATATAAAGTTCCATTATATGCGGCATTTCTCATTCTCGACAATTGACTTTATTTCCCTAGGAGTGTTAAGCAGAGCGATATCAAGGTTAATGCCGTCAGAGTGACAGAGATGGTAATAAGGCATTCTTGGTGCCTCATTGTGCCTTTGGATGTAGGTCGTTCCTGCATGAGTTGGACAACTAGATAGTATGTGTCCTAGATGCTCGACGTGTGCATGGCACGCCCTGCAGCTATCATCGGGAATGTCTTGGTTCAAAATGTAGCGACGGTATGCTATGGTGGAAATGACATCATCTTAAAATGCCAAAATGAAACCCTACGTGCCCGACTTCAATCCAGCTGATTTAAGGAAAGCGAAAGTTAGCTCACACGACATTGACTGATTCTCCACATTTCTGTGGAAGATGCCGTGCATCCTCTTATTGAGGAGCTCTTCGCGAAAGTTTTTTTCCTGTGATTTCTGAATCCGGGCTTTCAGGAGTAAGTACTCGAGTCTCTTCCATTTGCGACTCTATGCGCCGTACCCAAAATAATCCTGTTGGAAAGACATTTAAGAATCAATATTTCGCGACCAACTTGACGGCGTGAGATGTAGAGTCGCGGAACAGAAGACTTAAGACGCATGCTTTTAATTATATGCATAACCTTTCGTGTCCCTATATCAAGGAATCTGAGCTCGTTCTTCGTCCATGGAACCACTCCAAATGAATAGAGTACTAACGGGACATAAAGCATGTTCGTTGCAGATACTTTTTTTTGCTGACAGGTCGGAAGACCAAATCTGCCGGATGAGCCACTTATATGTTCTTTGGAGAGTATCCTTTATAGATGTCACCATTAAATTTTCCTCGCTTCAAATAAACCTTGGCGCATTTTTCTAACCCAAATTCCATTCCTATATCCTTAGTGCATCTTGCGACAATCCCTAGAGCTAGATGTAGTTGCTCTTTATTTTTAGCATAGATCTTAAGATCATCCATGTAAAATACATGAGTGACCTTGTGCTTTTGATTTAAAGGTTTGCCGCAAAGGTACTATGCAAAGGTAAAATTTTTTCCAGATGTTATATGGTCGATCACACACTAAATTCTGGACGCGTACTGTCTAGCCCAGCCCATCTTTATGGCAAGTTGATGCATTCGTCTTTTGGTATTATGATCAACCGTTGGTTTTGCTTTACGGTTCGCATCAGCTAAAGCTCTCGCTGCATTATACAGACAACAATTGATAGTTCAGAGGTCGCAATCTTCGAAAAATTGTCCACAAAGCACTTTATCCATTTCCGCCAGATATTTTGGCTTGGGAGAAACCTGGGTGTTAATGTTTCTCCGGGTCATAAAGCACCGCTCCTCCTCTATCGTATGCCTGCCCATGGTTGGTCTTATCACCTCTCTTTCTCTGCTGCCGGCTTGTTATGGCTCTGGTAGAGTAGGTACTCTCCTTGCATGGCCCCTTTTTTGGAGTACTGTGGCATGGTTTCGCAGACATTGACGCAAAAAGTGCGATACCTCTGGGTGTTTCTCGCACCACAAAGCATGCAGTCTTGATATGTAATTCTCTCGTTCAGGGGTTACACTCGCTTCGTAGCATTCTAGCAAGTCGTGATTTTGTCGCGCCATTCACCTAAAGGTATCCGCGACTGCCTATTAATTTTTTAACCATATTCAGCAGAAACCCTTCGTACAGAGACCCTCTATCCGCAACCCGAGGACGCGTTCGGTGGCTTTGTCATAGGCCTCTCGGTTTGATTCTAGAGGAATCGGAACCGAACCAAATATATATATATATATATAAATATATATATATATATATATATATATATATATATATATGTATATGTAAGCGTACATCTAAGGCGAATTTCT
>JAAAKG020143056.1:0-11457 GCA_010014905.2 Druon quercuslanigerum
GAGGTGTGTTAAGGAATAGGAAGAGGGTGAATGAAAAATGTAAACCCTTAGGGGACACATTAGAAGCTTTCCACTACATACTTGTAAAAAATAGGATGAAACAAATTTAGTTTATACTAGAAAGAAAAAGATCATTAAAAACCCATATTAACGAACATATTAATAAGAAAAAAGCCGAATTGGTTGTTTATAAACATCAATATAATTTTGGTCACATATTTGATTGGGACAATGTAAAAATTATAGATCGAGAACCTCACTATGAAAGGGTCCGAGTGTAGAACTGGACAATTTGAAATTTAAAAGGTCCATATTAAAACCAAAAACTGTTCAAAATTTGAAGGGTGCGGGTTCTCCGACCTTGAACCTCAAGAATTTGAAATATATGAACCTTGACCCTGACCCTGAAAAATTGAAGGGTCTAATTCGGACCCTTACTGGTATGGGACCCCTTATGTTGAGATCCAAATTAAAACGTTCCTTATATTATTTTGCAACATTTACGAAATGGTCGTTGACGAAAAGAGATAGGAGAAAACAAAGAAAAAACCCTTCGCTGATAATTCTAAAAGAAGAATATTCTCGTGTCCTTATTTAATACTTATTTTTTAATTTTAAAAAGAAAATATAATTGATAACTATTGCTTCGAAAAAACAACTTTAATGTCGTAAGCTAAAAATGTAAAGTGATTATGAATCTGGGTTTTTCAAATCAAGGTTACACACATAATGCCAGAAAGTGTGCCTTGAATAAACATCAACTGCGTTATCACAAGAAGCCGCGACAATAATATTTTTCGAAAATGAAGGTTAAGGTTATGTAGCTAGCTCTATCTTTTTGTAATTTTCAATTCGTTTATATTATTAAACACCACTCCGCGAATTTTTCTTTTTTAACAATTTTTTTAACAATAATAAAGGCAGAGAAGTTTTTTATAAGAAGATTCCTTTTTGCTGAACGTCCTTTCAGACCAGATAAGGCAATGAATGAAATATTTTTAAAATTAATTTTTTTCTGAAAAAATATCTTCTCCTTCGCTCCGCTGGGAATCGAACTACGGAACTTTCGATTTCCGACCGGGAGCTTTTCCCTCAAGCTACTAGAGAGATCAAAACAAGAATCCTTTTTCAAAAAAAATTTATGTAAAAAATGTTTAACAGAGTCCTTCAAAAAGTTCTATGGTTCGATTCCCAGTGGAACGAAGGAAAATATCGTTGTTCAGAACATATTTAAACTTACAAATAAAAGGTATCTTGGGGATTTATTGGCACTTGGTCCACTGCAGCCAAAAAACTTTAAAAGTTGATGGAAAATTCAACTGATTTGTAGAAAATTTGTATTTATATAAAAATTAATATTTTTCAGTGAAATGAAAACTGTTGCATTTCCTGTTAAAAACTAATCTTTTTCGGTTCAAAAAGTTAACCATTTGTTTAAAAATTCGTATTTTTTGTTGGAAAATTAATTTTCTTTGTTAAATTTGTAATGTTTGTCTAAAAATCTTTTGGGATAAAAATTGAACTTTTTTCTTAAAAATGAAAGTACTCAATGTGTTTGTTCATGATTTATATTTTTTACAGAACAATAATAATTTCTCAGCGATAAAAATGTATCTTTTTTGTTAAAAATTAAACTTATTTGGTCATAATTTAATCTTTTTTTGGTTAAAAATTTATTCTATAAAGAATTACCTTCTTGATAAAAAATTTAAACTGTTTGGTTTCAATTTTTTTTGTTGTACAAAATTAATGTTTTTATCTGAAAATTTAAATTTTCGTGTTAAAAATTCAAATATCTCCTAAAATTTTGTATTGTATTAAAGATTTGTTTGTTTGTTTATGACAGAAAATTGTTTTCTTGTGTTAAAAATTCATCATGTCCTTGAAAACTTGTTTCTGATGTACATTCGAGGCCTGATATAGTTCTCCTTGACTTTAAGAAGGAAAATATGTTCGTTATCGAATTTTCGGCGCCAGCTTACAAAAGCATCATAACCAAGGAAAATGCAAAGAAAGGGAGTTACGACGATTGTACCCGGAATATTCTGTTAAATTAATCGTCCTTATCATCGGCGCTCTTGGAAGTGTCAAGATTTCACTGTTTAATAGCCTGAAAAGCATCCCTGCGTGTGATTAATATGCTCAAACACTTTCGGGGAAAATGTAGAAGGCGGTCGTCCTTGAGTAATTTAAAATTTATTTCAAAAGATTTTCGTAAATTTTAAGAGATTTTAAGGGTTTTAAAAGAAATTCAAATATTTGAGGGAATTTCAAAATAATTTAACTTGCTAAAACAAATTAAAAGAACTTTAACCGATTTTAATTTATTTTAGTCAATTTAAAAATATTTCAAAGAAGATAAAGAAAGTTGAAAAAAATTCGGTGGACTTTAAGGATTTTCCAGAACTCAAGTGCTTTCAAAGAATTACTAGAGACTATGCGGGATCTTGGAATTTCTTTTTATAAAATATTAAAAATTATACAAAAATAATTCAAAAAGCTGTAAGTACTTACAAGAAAATTTATAAGATCTTACGACAGTTTGTCTGATTTTAAAGAATGTTAAGTGATTAATTCAAAAGTTATTTCAAATGATTTTAAAGGATTAAAAAAAAAATTACATGAGCGTTGCCTCATATTTTTTTGAATTTACCTTTTGTCCTTCTGAGGCATTTGCCTTTCCTTATACAGTAAGTTTCAAGAAAAACAAATAAGAATATTCTTTTCAAACCAGAAGATAACTATCTGAATAAAATTTAAACTTGTTAAAAAAGTATAAAACGGAAATGGACCTATCAATCAAGTTAAATCTTCAAATAACAAAAAAGATACTTAATGTTTTTTCAGACTAGATGGAAAATACATCTTTGAAATTAAATTTTTTCCAAAAAATATTATTTCCATATGTTTTTTAGAAAAGAGTTTAATAAAAATTAAAAAAATTAATTTTTCATCTCTAAAAAGGCATTAGGTATTGTTTTTTATTTGAAGAGTTCTTTTAAAATATTTTTTCTGTACACTATACACTCAGAACAATAATTGCATGTATTCTATTTTATTTCATTTTCTGAAGTTATCGAAAATAAACTGCTTGATCAAATAAGAATTGTTTAAACAAATTAAGTTTCGGTAAAAACTATAACACAGAAAAAACTGAGGTTTCCATTAAAACCCATTTTTGGTTCTGCCCGCTTCGACATTTTATTTAATTGATAACATAATTTTTACCTCAAATGACACATTCAATCCAACTCTGATGGTCATAAGTTAAAGAAGATGATTTTATTTAAAAATATTACCGAAAATAAAATAAAGACTTGATAAATATAATTTGCAGGTTATGCAGCATAGTTGTCAACATAAAGGCATATTTATATGCAAAAAAATTTTCGTTGTAAGTCATCGGCAGTATTCCCAACCTTGGGAACTTTTTAAACTGCGCTTGCGTGGCACCAACGATCCAATTGGTCACTGTTAGCGCGCAAATTTTAAATTATATAAATAATTAGATTTAATATTTATGCTAAATAATAATTGAGAAATGCATAAATAGAATTTTCCTAATCCTATAGTAACATTTTGGAGTGACAGATTAAAAAAAATCGATTTTTATGAATAAGAGGTTATGAACTTCAAAGAAATAAATCATTTTTGTTTGTCGCAATGGCTAATCTCGTCACTTTCGGCTTTTAAAATTAAATTTTTGTTCATTTGCGACAATGCGACATAAAATAAGATCACTTAAATTATCATTATATTATATTTATTATTTATTATTGATATTATAATTATACATCATACATGAATTTTAAATTTAAAAAGCTAAATTGTCAACCAAAATTTCAACAGATAAATTTTTAAGTTAAAAATTAAATTTAAGTTTAAAAATTAATGCTTAACAGGAGATGATTTTTCAACTAAAATATTTAAATATTGAACCAATAAATAACAAATTTGACTGTATATAAATAAGTGTTTCTGAAGTCTCAATGCTTTCATTAATATCGTATTAGCCAATTTTCTCCCAAATAAATTCTCTAAGCCAAATTTTTTTATCAATGTAAAAAGCAGATAAATTATTATGGAACAATGTTTTTTTTCCCAGGACACTACAAATAGAATTTTCATAATGCAGTCAAATATAATTATTTTATTCTTAATTCTAGTTTTAATAAACATAGCATCTGCAAAAGCCTTCTTATGAAATATAAATAACCCTTTTCTCAATTCCAAGAGAATGAATGAATTTGTTGAGAAAAGTGATAAATAATGACGAATAATTAATTAATTGTTTAATATTAGTTATTTATGTAAGGCGATTGGGTATTTTTGAAATAACGAATTTAAAAATCCCGCCAATACCAACCCGACTTTGCAAGCGCTTGGTTTGTGAATTCGCCTTCATGCTTTTCTTTTTAAGTGCGCTCTAATCGCATCCATTTAACAATTGTATAAAAATATATGTACTAATTTAACAAAAAGTAGCATAGGATACCAATTTTACAAAAAAAGCGATTATATATTGAATATCTTTTAATGTTACTTTTCCCAGCATAAAATGAAAAAGTGTAATTCAGTTAAATTACCACTTTCGTTGATATTATTTTTATAGACATTGTTAAATGAATTATAATGCAGATTTAATTCACATACGAAAATTTGTCTATACCAATTTAGCGATTGTGAATTCTCTTTTGTTAAAGCTCATTTAGCTTTAACAAACACATTCGCATCTCGTATCTCAGACACACATAATATTCATTGGTATTGAAATAAAAGTGTTTTGATGGTCTTATTATTATAAATAAAAAAGTGCGCAGACTATTTTTGTCGTTTTTTATAAATTTGATTTGTAAATTAGATCTATTCGCGCACGTAAATGATCTCAGATCTCATTTAAGTGGAGAAAAACTTTAGAGAATTTTTATTTTTTTTCTGATAAGAATTGTCCTTGTCAGTTTCTCAAAGAAACATTGTGTGACTAAAAACAGGTCATGTCTAAATCGCAAGTAAAAAAAATCAACTAAATTAAGAAGAAAATAACATTTTTTATTAATTAAATGATAATAATGAAATTATGGTACTGATTTAGGAAATTTGCGACATTTTAAAACATGCTGCAGAATTTCGAAAAATTTCATTTAATTACAATCAATTTCAAGTTAGCTTATCAACCGGCTTTCAAAACGCAAGGTGAAACTATGAAAACAAAAAATAAAGTATGCGAGATTTTTCAATGATTTTTTCATAATATGAAAATATTATGCAAGAATTTTTTATTTCTCAGAAAACGGCAAACAAAAAGGACGAATGTGAGAATAATATTAAAATAAATATCAGTCTGTGCGGAATCCAAGTATCGAATATATTGAGACGATTTTTGTACAAATTGTAATTCCAAAAAAATGGTTGCTCTTTACATTTTTCTCTTTTTTACTACTTAATTTAAAAATAATTCTTGGAATATCCAAAAAATAATTGTATGGTATTTAAAACTACTACTCTCCTCCTCTGTCCTATCCTCTCATCTTATGAACAATTTATTGCAAGAATAAAATAAATAATAACTTAAAAATATTAATAATAGCTGCGAAGACATTTATCCGCAAATGAGCCAATTGCAATGCTAATTAAATTTTTTATATCGCTTCAACCTTAAAACGTGAGCTCTACGGAAAATTTTAGTAAACAAAAAACAGTCCAAGGTTACCGGCAGCACATGTTACTGACAAATGTATTCTTCAAAAATGATTATTTTTATAATAAATTTTTTCGTTCTTCAGCTCTACGCTTTGCTGTACATTGTTCTTTTACTTTTATTAATATTTTGCTACATTTTTTCCGATTTTTTACAACTTTTATTTTCAGGTATGGGGAAAAATTCGATCTTAGGATTGGCTTGGCCGAATGATTTGAGTATCAATTGCCCTTATTTCTGAAAGTTTACCAAACACAATCTCCGTTCTCTTAATAGATTTACAGCATAAATTAAGTTGATCATTTTAGTGCCCACTGAAAACTGTTCCTTTAGCAAGCTGGTCGTCTGACGAACCTCAGTTTATAGTTGTTCGTAAGTGCATGCAAAAAAGGAAGAATGATTTGTGTCTGAAATATGTAATTTAGATAAATAAAAGAAAAAAGATTGCTCAATTTGTTGGCCGACCCGTGATCGGGCGTTAGACCTCTGAATAGTAGAGGCTGATACTACTGATGTGAGTAAAAACAGCCTCACAGAAGTTTTGCGTTATAGGTGTTACTTTCAGGAACTGTTGCTTCTCCAGCGTCCGCGGCTATAGTATAATTCGTTCTGATTTTTTTTTTCTGTGTAGACTACATGAGAGTTTGTTTTGAGTAATTTATTATTTAAAACTTGTTAGATTAATTGATGTTCATGAAAGATTGATAGATTCTGCTATGTCAGACGCATCAAATTGATCAATCAACAAACAAATGGAACAGAGCTCGAAACTAGTATCTTTCCCAGCAGGAAGCAGCAGTGCGAGTAGAGCGTTCATCACCGGAATGGACCACGACGATATGAGCAACTTCTCTGAAGTCACCTCCAGGAGCAAGAAGCGGAAACTCGCAAAGCAAGTCGAGGATGCCTCCACCAACACCGGCAGTGACCATCATATGACCACTTCCCTCAAACGAAGCAGTAAGACATCAAGAACGTCAGTGGTAAGCAAACCACTATCCAATAGAACAACAACCATCGAAAACTCTCAACCATAAAATACTTATACAGCAAAAACATCTGCTTTGCCGGGAAAAATACCTCCTATCAATAACATCGTAGACGAAATAAACCAGCCCTACTCAGTGCTTCATACAATTATAAAAAATCAGTGAAATACTAACCCATAATAGATAGTTTTGGATTAGATGTATATTCTGTTCACCTTTCCTACATAGAGGACTACCACTCTATTATCAGCAGTCAGTATTGAGAAGCAAGATTTTCAGTAAGAATTAAATAAAAACATAATTTGACCCCCCTATTAAACTAGTAATTAGGAACATTCCTATATTTTTTCCTGAGGAATCATTACTGACTTAACTCAAGAAAGAAGGTTACACAATTACATCGGTCTCTCGCATGAGAAGCCGATAAAATAAAAAAACCTATGCCCATGCTTCTGGTGACTATACCTAATACTCCACAAGCAAATGATTTTCTCAAATTACAGTCGCTTAATTTTATCAAAATGAAACTGGAGCTGTATGTAAACCCTTAAGAAACTTCTCAGTGCTTCAATTGTCAGAGATTTCATAATGCTTTTGAGATGTACCATGCTACCCCACGCTGTGTCAAATGTGGGGCTGCGCAAAGCAGAGCCACCTCCAAAGAAGATGCACGGGCTTCAGCTACTTGTCGAATGACAACTTTACAAACTAGTCAGGTTGTGCCAAATGAAGGAACTCATTAAGAGAAATCGAAATATCGATGTAACAAAACTTACCGATATAAGAATGTGAGCGAAGGTGTTTGGCTCGCGCTCACCTAGGGATGAAGGCGTTTCACGTACGTCTCTCCGCACCCAGCACCTAGGCAGAAGGCGTCTGGCGCCCTGTCAAAAAGTGTCTGGTGTATTATAAGCGATATAAAAAAGTGTTAAAGTGCAGTTCTGAAACCAGATGGAGTCTTGTGGAAACCAGTGCTGTAAAATACAAACCTAAAATGGCGGGTAAAGATGATACCTCTCAACCTGATCTGAAAAAAACAAGGACCGATTCGAGAACCAACTAACGGAAAATTATCAAATCTGTCAATTCAAACATACCATACTCCAATAGCTTTGGTATTTTAACCACCCTGACAGGATTCAGCTTGCACCTATCATGATCACAGACAAAACAGATAATTATACAAAATTCATCAAGATAATAGTTGATTCATGTACAAAGAAAGAAGCTAAAATAGGATGCTCTCCTAACAACTCACCACAAATACAGACCCTATATTGGATTATCTAAGCCTAAAAGAGAAGCTAAAGAGTGAACATGTGCCTTATTTTGCCTAAACGCCTCAGTGGCTTCACTATAAGCTGCTGGTATCTAAGAATATACCAAACATTCCTACCCAAGAACTCATCGATGACTTCGCCAGGAAAGGCATCAAATGAGAGAGAATTACCATACATTCCGCCAATTACGCAAAATGCCTAGGGTACCTGAAAGAACCATGGACCCATAAATGTTAGACAAGAGGCTCTAACCTTTAAGCAACAGGTACTTTTAATTCTACAATCCAGAGAAAAAAGTAAATAAGAAAATCAAAGCAAATACAACCAATATCCAGTACAAACGACCAGCAAATGGAAGACTCATAAAAGTAAGTAACCAACAAAGGACAGCCTGACGGATTATCAAGAACCTATGACAGAGATATCAAAACTTAATCAACTCTGAGAAATAGGTAAGATGCTAAGACGAGTTAATAATCTTAAAATTTGCCACTTCAATGTAAATGGTATCTGCAAAAATTCAAACGAGCTGAAAGAATTTATTTTTACTCACAAACTGGGGATAGTTGTACTAAATGAAACCAAAGTCAATATTAAGCGAGATATAAAAGTGCCTGGGTTCAAATGTATTAGAAAAAATAGGAATGATACTGAGAATGATAGTCAAACACTTTATTAAAGATACTAGAAACAGCTGAAAAATTATAAAATATAGTAATCAAAATTGGAGTAAAAAACTGGATACCCTAAAAATCAAAGATAATTCACTTTGCAAAAAAAGCGCATAGCTTCACTAAGTGGAGGGCAAATGAAATACCGATCCAACATGGTCTAGATGGCTTAAATATTACAAATGAGAATAGAGTGGAAAAATGAGCAGAAAATTTTGAAAAAGTCTACCGCTTAACTGAGTTTAAAAACATAAAAAGGTATGACAAAGCAACAAGCTATTAATGATAGTGTCGTATTAACAACTCCATATGAGATTAGAAAGTTATACTCAAAATGAAATGCAAAAAAGTACTGGGTTTAGACTACAGCCAATCTAATGCCGATCTGATAAAAATATAAGTTGCCGTACCTAATTCTTGTAGAAAGGCGTCAGTAGTATTAAGTTTTATTTAGTTTCAAGGTTGTTGCGCGAAATATGTACGAGTATCTTAATTTAACATTTCTTAAAGTTTAAAGATGTACCATCTATATATCACAATTCATGAATAATTAAGGTTTAAAAAAAAACAAAAACATTCGTGACACTTGGCCGTTTTCCGGCGCTGGAAGCAGTGCGCACCACCGAACTCTTTGGCTAGTCGCAACGACGTCTGGAGTAGCGTCTTCACATTGAGAAAAAGAAGCGAAGGAAGATTTTGGACTGTCGTCTCTACCAATTATCACTCTCAAAGAGGAATACGAAGGAGTGCATCAAGAAAGTGCTCTTTTCAGAGAGAACTATTGAACTTCTGACGTACACTGCAATCGTTCTTTTTAGGACTAGATTCATTTTTCCTTATGTGTTCTATTATTTTATGGTCGAATGCATTACGATCATGTACCTTTTGATACTTGATCGAAGTAGAGATTAGAAATTGACTTGCCTAACAACGCCAGACCGAATTACAGAAATTTCGAGAACGTGGCTATTTCACCATTCCTCCAGTCGAAGAAAGGTTATCGACATCAGTTGAACTATCTTCCAATTCTTAAAGGAACGTTTCATGTTAAAAACGGGGCTTTTTAACAAAGTGAACTGTGTCACCATTCATAGAATGGAATTTTTTCGGTTCATGAAACTTATTATAGAGTAGCTAGTAACGTGCAGTATCTAGGTTTATAATATCATTGGACTACTCTTCCTGACTATGTGTCGTAGTTGCTCAATGATGTAAGAGTACCTTAGCAGAGAAAAATACATGCTAAATAGAATGGAATTAAAGGGGAAATCGAGAAAGTCGACCCGTCCTGTTTTAAGCAAGACGATTGGTGGATTGATCCTTTTCTAATGAAAGCAGTTGGAAGATGAGTAAACCCAATCACCGTCCTTAGAAAAAGTCAGGACAAATTGCTCGATTGTCACTATCTTTCTATTTCCTATTTCACTTGTCACGGCCATAGCTAGCGGTCCAGTACCAATTGTGGATGGTAAAACGTAAATTGAGTGTTTCTATGGATTAGTAAGAGATTATCATTAGCTGAAATATCTAGTATTACCATTTAATGCTCGTCTATTCAGTCTAGTCCACTCCGTTAGGTGGGTCGACATTCTTGATGCACTAGAAAAGCAGTTTGATGTCCCTCTTTACATCCGGCGGATCATCAGTAGTTACTTGAGCAAGAGATCCCTGGTGTATGAAACTACACAGGGCATGCAAGTCATAAGTGTGACAGCAGAAGTAGCCCAGGGATCGGCTCTGGGACCGGATCTCTGGAATGTAGTCTATGATGATGCGTTAAAAATGAGCTTACCAGTAGACATCAAATTGGTGGGCTTTGCGGACGACCTTGCTGCAATAATTACAGCCAGGACAGAAGTAGAAGCCAAACTAAAAGTTGCATTTATTTCAAGGAAGGTGAACAACTGGCTTGAGGAGCATGGGCTACAGCTGGCAAACAAAAAGACGGAGGTTGTTGTCCTAACCAGGCAAAGGATTTTTAGGAAACCTTTCTCGGTGGACATCTCTGGACATGAGGTAACAGCGAAAGGCGCTCTAAAGTACTTGGGCTTGTGGGTTGACGAGAAAGTTACTTTCTCACTACAAATCACGAAAGCTGCTGAGAAAGCTGAAAAAATGGTAGGAATGTTATCCCGACTCATGCCGAATACAGCTGGACCTAGAAGCTGTAAGAGGAGGATTCTTATGAGCGTCACCCATTCCATCATGCTCTATGGAGCTGAGGTCTGGGCTGATGCACTGAAGATCAAAAAGCATAGGGACAGACTTTTGAGGGTGCAGAGGAAAGGAGCACTGAGGGTTGCGTGCGCTTATACGTCGGTTTCTGGACCGGCTGTGCTAGTTATCGCAGGAATCATACCCATCGATCTCTTGGCAACCGAGAGGAAGAGAATCTTCGAGGCGAAAAAACTGGGTGCAGGAAAAGAACTGGCTGTAGAAGAAAGACAAAAAACCGTGTCTATCTGGAAGGGAAGATGGGAAATGGAAGAAAAAGGTAGGTGGACTGCTAGGCTCATAGGTGACCTGCAAAGATGGGTGGACAGGAAACATGGAGAAGTAAATTTCTACCTCACCCAGTTCCTGTCTGGCCACGGCCACTTCAATGAGTATCTAAACCGCAGGAAGAAAAAGAACTCCCCAGAATGCGACTATTGTGTGAACGTAGTTGACAATGCGGAACACACATTCTTCACATGTGATAGATGGCAGAAAAAAAGGCATGAACTCCAGACTGAACTAGGTGCGGAACTTACAACAGAGAACGTAGGTGAGGTGATGGTGAGTAGCCGAGAAAAGTGGGAGAGTATTGAAATGTTCGT
>JAAAKG020143057.1:0-11456 GCA_010014905.2 Druon quercuslanigerum
GAGTAACTCACTCCTAAACGTAAACACTCACGAGCACGAGCGATACGTAAACACGTCCGAACACTACGGTGTCTCAGTCCGAACTGATTTTTTATCGTTATTCAAGAGTTTTGGACCCTGAATAGAGTAAGAAAAAGGATCAATTTTGTTGCAGAGCATTTTGCTCTAGCAAACATTTGACTCTCGAGGTCATAATGATTGATCTATTCGGCTTAGTTTCATCTTATTTTTTGGTTCATTTGTCAGGCAAAGCAAGAAAGCCGCCAATTTTTGGCGCAGGTGTCGTAACGACATAACCTAAAAATGATATCTAACCGCACGCAAGTGACAATTACACTTAACAGGTGATATATTCTAATATCAGATTTCGTTATTTTTTTAACTTTTCAAGTACACTGCACGATCAGAAACCATAAAAAGCTTGCATATGAACTAAAGTACTCTAAGAACGTCAGCCATCTTGATTTGACTTCATACATGATCCCGAATCAAATCATTATGATCTCAAAAGTCGATCATTCACTCCGGCCGATCAAGTTTTTCTTGAATTCGGTATCATTTTGGTTGCATATCAAAATGATATTGATTTCGGTATCATTTTGAACACTTTTTTTTACTGTGAACCCAGTACATGATGCTGGTGTTACATCTTCTAAAGTAATCGTATACCACTGCTCAAGCGTAAGGGATACACTTGAAGGAATTAGTTCAAGACATCAAGAATAAAAGCTACCGAATGCGAAAATGGTGTGATGTCGAAGGAGAAGAAGAGGTTACAGTTGCACCTGAATGGATTTGTGTTACTTTCTTAACACCATTTGTTAGCCTAGAAATGTGGCATACAAATTAACATACTATTGATTTATCTACCACTAATAACGATCTGTGTCGTTTGGAATTACTAACGTCTATTGTTAATCTTATATTTAGTATCTCGTATGAAATTTCGCTATAGATGTAACATGAATACACAACTTAAGGTGACTTGAATCCAAAGACCCCTGATTAAGAATATCTTGTATAGGTTTTCGCAGTCCGGATTATTTTTTGTTTAAATAATGTTTTTTAAGAATTTCATTATTTCTTCGCAAAAAAATGTATCAAATAATTTTTAGAATTGCTGGGCATAAATAAAACTTCTTTGCAAAATTGTCATATTTGCACAGTGTTACCTCAGAATCTATTGCTCAGAAAACTTTAAAAGTTGTATACGGTCTATATCAAGGATATCTTGAGAGAAAAAAGAAATAACCTTTCAAATGAATAAAAACTTCTCTCCTTAGTTATAAAACAGTTACTGTTTTTAGGAGGAAATCGTTTAGACTTTTTCTTTATTAATTAACAATAATCCAGATCAACCTGTGTCATAATATTAATTAAAACTTTTTTAAACTTTATCGAGCATTAAAAACTTAATTTGTTGTTCACAATTTCTTTTGATAAATTGTTTATAACGATAGATGTGAATAATGACCCTCAATAACCAGAATTCACGTAATTTTTTATTAATATAATTCTTGACACATGATTAAACTTTTCATTCTCGTGATATTTTCTCGTGCGCCGAGTCATTATTTATTCACGGCCTTATAAACAATGTATTTTTTATAAATCTGCGTTCTTCTTAAAGTCACAATTTGCAAGTTATTAGCGATTGCCTTTCTTGTATCCTTAAACTGTGGCTTGTATTTGTGAGCATATTTATTAAAAATACATTGTTTATAAGGCGGCAAATAAATAATTACTCGTCGTACTTTTACTTTTTAACAACAAGTTAAGGGGAGAAGTTCTTATTCGTTTGGAAGGTTTCTTTTTCCATGCAAGATATCTATCCTCGATATAGACAGTGTACAACTTTTATTTTGTTCTGAACAATAGATTCTGAGGAAACACTGTGCAAATATAGCAGTTTTGTTAAAAAACTAGTTGTTTATAAGGCTGTAGATTGCAAACGGTTAGTCGTTTCATTTAATTATTTGTTTATTAATTGTTTAAAAAAATGGTTTCAACAAAAATTGACCCAGCATTTGAAAACCTACTAAAGATATTCGTAATCAAGGGTTCTTTCTTATCCTTTTGAAAAAGAGTAATTTCGGGGACCTATTAGGCCATACAGAAGTGTTAGTGGGGACTGGAATATTATTCTAAATGGCTTAATTTGGTATGTTGCCGGCTTGGAAACGTATTTAATGTGTTCATTCGAAATATTTACATTATTGCAGTATTAATATTAATACCACTTGATTCCTCCAGTTTCGATTTTCATAATTATTTCACATTGTATAATTCTTAATACTTTATATGTAATATTATTCAATTTCTAACGCTTCAGAAATTTTGTTAGACAGAAGAGTCTCATTAAAAATTTGTCCTGCTTCCGCAAAATATTATGCATTTCTCTATTATACATTAAAACGTATCGTCAGGACTAACGATGTCTGTACTCTTTATTTCCGAAATATATCAAATGTCTTGAACAAAAAGGATAAATCATCTTTCTTTAGGAAATATTTAATATTTTATTGTTGTTTTTCTGCTTTGAGGAATGAAGTTCCGGATCCAAAATTGCTTAAAGTTACGTGTAAAACCATTCGCGACCAGCAATTTATGGATCCACCAATGTACGGTCCAGGTATTAACAATGAATTTAGTTTTCTAGACCTGAAATTTAACCAAATTGAGTTCGCAGATTTTCGAAAAGAAGTTCGCAGCGAATTATAGTAAAAAAATATTAAAATGTGGTTTTTCTATATACTAATTTTATGTTTTTTACTTTTATATAGATAAACGTTTACGCATGTTAAGAATGTCGCTACTTATTCGCCTCGCACGTATATCGCTACTTTCTCGCATTGCCTCGCATTGCCAACCTCTGCCTCCGCTGCTAATCCCTAATCCTTTTCCACTATTTACAATATTTACAATTTTCTTAGATCTACTTTCTCTCCTATATACAATCTTTACGCCTTCATTCCTCTTCCTCATTCCTTCACTTTTTCTCCATCTTACCCAACACCCCCTTCGCCCATGTAACTGCCAGTGCTCCACTTTTGCATCCCCCTTCCCGCATAATTCACACATCCTCTTCTCTCCAGAAAGCCAAAACCTATTATAACTCTCCATGCATCCGCATCTCATTCTCGATATAAGTTTCTGACTTCCTTGCTCTCCTTCCTGACACAAATATTGCGCTGTCTCCCTTGGCATAATTGACACATAGTTCCCGTCAAATCTTGACTCTCTTATTCTTTCCTCCCCTGCTTCCTTCTCTCTCCATGCTGTTTCTTTTAACCAACTCATATCCTCCTTCCTTTCTCATGCATCCTTCTCACTTCATCCATCTGCAATCCATTCGTTCTAAAATACCTTTCCCTTTCCACCTCCATCTTTCGACCCCTACTTCTGTTCTCCTTCTCCAACCACCACTTCCTGACCAGCTTAATTCCCCCCTCTTCCAAAAATTTCTCCTCATATGTACACGCACGGCTCCAGGTTATAATTCCTAAACTCGTTCTTCCTGCCTCCCTCCTGACAATATACATAGTTTAGTGTATTCCTTGCTAACCCCAGTGTCCACTTTACATACCTCTCCTGTATCCTGTTTACCTCCTCACTTACCTTTCACCCCCCCATACCTACACTCCATAAAATAAGACACTCATCACTATTGGATCAAATAATTTCATTCTATTTAGAAAATCATCTGCAAAAAAACTCTTTCCCAGCCCCCACATATGCCTCATAATCACATTTACCCTTCTCACTCTCTCTTTTATATGACGACCCCCCCCCCCCTGTGACAAGATATTGAAATTCCTATTGAAAAAAGTGGCGGTCGCGAAAAGTTGACGCGAAACTTATACAAGGTTCCAGAAGGGTTTCCACTTGAGACACTGAAACAATTTCAATAACTGGAACAAGATGAAGATAAACTAATAAAACTTGTACGTTCATTTACTTATTAATAAATATTGTAATTATTAAAACTTTTAAATTGTTTGGATAATTTCTAATACGTAATTTGGGATTTCAGTGGTATGCAGTATATTGTATGGTAAGTGGAAGCCTAGGAGGTAAGTAGGGATGTGAGGGATGAATTGAGGAGTTAAAAATTAATTTTCATTGTAGTTGTGGGGTGAAATTTGTCTAAATAGGGAAATTGAGGGTAGGTTGGCAATGTAGCGGGGTAGTTTTATCATCAGTAGTTGGGGCCTACATGGTGGACAAGGGTGATTCTCGTAGTGCTGAGGTGGCTAGAAGAGAGAAAAGAGTATCTGCAGGAGATGTGAGAGGTGATATAGTACGAAGAAAGAAAAAATTTAGGGCGGTAAGCGACAGCGGCCTTGAGAGAAAGAGTGACGCCAAAGTTCGCCTATTTTTGGACTTCCCTAGCGTACTGGGGAAAAAATAGAAAAATATGTTATGGGTATCAAATTACTCGTCTTTCAAAACCAAAATAAGCATCGCTTTTAGTTTTTTTTTAAATTTCAAAAAATTGATCCTATTTAGTGGTTAGGAACACCAGAAAAAATGATCAAAACAGAAATACCACAAATTATAAAATCATTTTTCATTCTATTATTTCAATCAAGTAAACCGTACAAAAGTAAAATCACACATCTTCTTGATTGATTAGGGGTTGATTTGGAAAATGATTTTAAAATGAGTGGTATTTACTATTTTTTAATTTTTTCGGGGTCTTTTCAACCCCTAAATAGGGGTAAATTTTCGAAATTAAGAAAAACTAAAAGCGATACTCACTTTGTTTTTTAATGACCAGTAATTTGATACCTGTAACATATTTTTATATTGTTTCAAAAGATCGATAGTAAGGCCCAAAAAATAGGTGCAAAAACAGTCTATTTTGGCGTCAGTCTTTATTGGCTGCGTAGGTACTTTTTGCACGAACAGATCACAGTTACCAATGGAAGAGCGGGAGGTGGGCAGCGAGAGTACTGGCAGCGCTGGTAGTGAATTCAACGGGGGAGAAATTTCCAACAGGTCACGGCGGCCAGCTGTGCGTGACCCGGTGTCGAGTGAAGCATCAGGGAGAGGGAAAAGTCGGATCGAAGAAAGCGACAAGACGAGGAAGAAAGCGTCTAGCGCTAGTGATGAGTCCGGAGAAAATGGCGCTAGAGAGTCCCTTTAAAAAAAGCGTATGGACACTTAGGCCCCCCCTAAAAATGGAGGGGCAGGCATCGAAGAAGGCTCTCCGTGTGCTGATAGGCGAGGTCAGAGGGTTGAAAGAGGAAGTAAGGTGAGCTATGGAGCAGTTGGGAGGTATGAGGGAGGACCTCAGGGTAAGAGATCAGAGATGGTAAAAGGAGGTAAAAGAGCTAAGGGATAAAGTAAAAGGATTGCAGAGGGAGATGGGGTCGGCAAGGAAGGAAAAAGAGGATAAAATGAAGCAGTTGCAAGAAGAGATTAGGGAGTGGAAGGAAAGGGCAGATGGATGGATTAGAGGAAGAAGTTTATGAAGAGGAAGAGGCGGAGGGCGTGCAAATGAAGGTAGTAAAGATAGGAGGGGTAACATATAAGTTTATGCAGGACTTACTAGGAGAGAGAGAGAGAGATGGAGGTATGGAAGTACGGGGTGGCTTTAATGCGAAAATTTGGGGAGGGGAAAGTACCGGGAAGAGGAAAATTTCGAAAGGAAATCAAAGGATAAGTTAATAAATAAAGATTGGGAAATTATTAAGAGACTAGATAAAGGACAGAGGTTGGACGGTGGCGAACGGTATAGTAACAGGGGACGAACAGGGAGAATACACGTATGTGAGTGAGATGCGGGTATCGGTGATAGACCATGTGATCATGAATATGTAAGGGTGTGAGGAGATAGAGAAATTTGCAGTGCAAGGGTGGGTGGAATCAGACCATCAGTCATTAAGTTTGTGGATGAAGAGAGAGGCTGGAGGAAGGCAGGGCAGGGAAAAAGGGTCGTTAAGGGTGAAGGTGACATGAACGAGAGAGGCGATAAAGAAGTATCAGGAGCAGTTGGGAAACGTAAGCTTTGAGGGCGAGTCGGTGGAATAGATATGGGAGGATGTAAAGGAGAAAGTGAAAGGGTGCGTTCAAAAGAAAGTATTTAGAAAGAAGAAGAAAGGAAAGGTGAAGTCGTAATGGGTTAGGGAATGTAAAATTATGAAGAGAAAGGTAAAAAGGAAGTACAGGAAGTCGAAGGAAGCAACTGGAGCTGAAGAAGGAGTGGAGAAAGTTTAGGACAGAAGGAATCGTGTGGAAGATAATTATTAGTTTCAGGTGGGGCTAAGTGAGAAGATAAGGAGTCACGAATAGTGGAAATTTTTTAAAGATTCATTTCAGGGATCAGATACACGGAAGAGAGATAAGGGGATCAGAAGAACGAGGGAGGTAGGTGGAGAGGAGCTGAATGGCGAGGATATAGAGAAGCAGATAAAGAACTTAAAAAAAAGGGCAGAAGGGTGGACGGTGTAAAGATCGAAGCGTGGCGGTTTTGAACACAAGATGTAAGTGAGAGGCTAAAGGGGGTTGTAAAAAAAGTATGGACGGGCAGGGATTCCCAAGGGTGTAAAGGGTTGAATCGTAAGGGTTGATCGTATTACTGTATAAAAAAAGGGATGAGGAGAGGTAGGGAAATTATAAAGGAATTACGCTAATGAATGCGTGTACAAAATATACGCGCTAGTATTGGCAGATAGGCTGCGAAAGGATGTTGAGGAGAAAGCAGCACTGTCGGACATACAGACGGGCTCTAGGAAGAGAAGGGGTACTACTGACAATATTTACGACTTGAAGAACTTGGTGGATACTGAACTAGTCAAAAAGGGAGCTAAAGTGTACGCGTTGTTATAGATCTAATAGGCACGTTCGTTAAAGCGGAGAGGCTTTATATGAGATGATGAAAAGGTTGAGAAGAAACTTGGACAAAAATAGGTTAGAGTTAAATGCGGACAAGTCGAAGGTTATAGTGTAAGGAAAATTAGGTGGAAGAGGCAAGGGAGGGGAGCGAAAGTAGAGGGGAAAAGAGATACAGGAGGTGAAAGTATTTGTGTACCTGGGCTTCCTGTTTCGGAGGAATGGAGGAGTGGATGGTTATATAAAAGAGAGAGAGAGAAGAGTAAATGTGGTGATGAGGCAGGTGTGGAGGCTGGGAAAGAGGTTTTTTTGCAGATGATTTTCTGAAGAGAATGCAATTATTTGATTGAATAGTGATGAGTGTCTTATTTTACGGAGTGTAGGTATGGAAGTGGAAGGTAAGTGTGGAGGTAAATAGGATACAGAAGAGGTGTGTAAAGTGGACACTGGGGTTAACAAAGAATACACCAAACTATATTGTCAGGAGGAAGGCAGGAAGAACCAGTTTAGGGATTATAACGGGGAGCCGAGCGTGTAAATATGAGGAGAAATTTCTGGAAGAGGGGGGAATTAAGCTGGTCAGGGAGTGTTGGTTGCAGAAGGAGAACAAATTTAAGGGTCGAAAGATAAAGATGGAAAGGAAAATGTATTTTAGAACGAATGGATTGCAGATGGATGAAGTGAGAAGGATGCATGAGGAAGGAAGAAGGCTATATGAGTTGGTTAAAAGAAACAGCATAGAGGGAGAGAAGGCAGAAGGAGAAGAGAGAATAAAAGAGTCCAGGTTTAACGGGAATTATGCGTAGATTATGCCAAGGGAGAGAGCGCAATATTTGTTTGAGAAAGGAGAGTAAAGAAATCAGGACCTTATAGCGAGAATGGGATGTGGATGCATGGAGGATCATAATAGCTTCTGTCTTTCTAGAGAGAAAATAATCTGTTAATTGTGCGGGAACGGAGTGTCAAAAGTGGAGCACTGGTTGGAAGAGTTAATTTTATAATAAATTTGTTAGTTTACAGATATTCATGATGGTGGATTTTGCTAGATTGGAATTAGAATGATGCCTTGTATGATCAGATTTAACGTAGGCGTAAAGGAAAGACCCGGAGGAAATGCTGTCTTTTTATGCTTCCTTGGGCGCAGCAACAATATCTGGAAATTATTCAGGGACTTTGAAATATGCATTTCGGTCCATATGCTGATGATGATTACTGTTTTATAATGTTTTTCCTACAGTTTCATAATGACAAGGTCGAAAAAAATTTTCCTTGAATATCTAGAAATAATCACATTCTGAAAATAGTGATATAGTAGAATCTGCAGTGGGATAAAAATAATAAATAAAACGGACAGAATGTAAAAAAATAAAGATTATATAAGGAAAATAATAATAATCGCAATAATTATGGCCGTTTACAGTTGTACGAGAAGCTTTTCTAACCTCAAAGTAAAAAATCCAATTTCATATTTCTGGATATTGGCTAATTATTATTTTTAATAAATATTTTTTTCTTGAACTGCAAATGGACTCCACAATGTTTATAGTATGTACTGAAAACAGTGAATAATGTCGCTTGACTCCTTCTGCATTTCTAACCTTCCACTATTGTAATTATTCCGGGACCTTTACCCGGAAAATTTAACGTAAAATCCGAATTGCTAAAAGTAAAGGCTCATCTTACTGCTTTTTTTGCTTTTCCAGTTTAGAGAGAAACTCTCAAGCGTTCCAAGTCTTCAGTGTCTAATTTTTGTATATCTGTTTTCAATTTATCTAAGATATATAGAACATAAAGCTATCTTTCGTTGTCACTTAGAATTTTTTCTACAATCTCGCGTTTCGTGACGGTTGTCACATTGAATAAATCCATAAATATTTATTTATTAATAAATGGAACTGCGTCCGAAAAGCCGGTGGCAAGAAACCATGAGTTTCGTTCAATTTGCAGTTTCTAAGAAAAATTACCTGTTGCGTATTGTGATAATCTAGTATCTTTTGAATAAAAGAATACGCGATGTTCTTAGAGGCGAAATTACAAACAGCTATATTATATGTTACGTATGGACAAATTTATACTATATGCAATACAGATTCAGCTGTCATTAATAAATTAAGAGATTTCTAACACATTAGTGCAGAGTTGAGCTGCTGAATGCAATAAGAAATCAATGGTCGCTTAAGTCTCAAAGTTAAGTCGCAGTCCTGTCGAAACCTGTAGAGTTTGCAGCTTGCAGCTTAAGCTTATCGGTCAAAGACCATTTACAGAGCTACAATATTATACATGTAGTATTTATATACATAGGTACCTAATGCTTAAATATATTTGCGAAGATATATATGGTATATTTATTACATGTGTTGTGCAAGTTCGTAAACATAGTGTACATTGGCGATTGGTGGATCAATTTTGGAGAAACATAGATAAGCTGTTCACTTCTTGTTGTATATGATGGAACCTGTTACGGTATAATTTGAAGGATTTCAGGACAATCAAATATTCCTCGAATTACTTTAAAGAGAAATAGTATGCTAGTATATGTTCGCCTGCCCTCTAGTAAGCAAATATTCAGTCTTTTCCTTAAATCGGTCAGATCAGTCCCAGGTGGAGGATAAGTCTCATATTATTTACAGTGTAGGAATTTTATAAATCTTTTTTGGCAACTTTCAATAGCTTTAATATTATTTTGGAAGTGTGGTGACCAGATTAGGGATCCGAAATCCAACTTTGATCTCACCAATGTATTAAAACGAATGTTAAAGGTAGCAGGGTCTCTAAAGTGTCTGCTTGCTCTAAGCATAAATCCTAGAGATTTATTTGCACTCAATAACATTTTGTTAATAATGGATTTTAAAAGTAAGGCATGGATCGAATGTTATTCCAAGATCAACTATGGTAAAGACTCTCTTAATTTTTACATCCTGGATTGTGTATTTATAGTCATACGAGATTGGTGTGTTGCGGCATCTGAGGAACGACAGGATTTAACATTTTTTAGCATAAGTTCCATGTTGTTTACAACAAACCAGTCCCCAAATTTATTTAAGTTATCTTGTAGTGCGTAACATGAGTTGAAATGTAATATTGGTAGAGAAAATTTAATATTATCTGCGTACATATAATGGTAAATAGTGGACCTAGGTTTAAGCCCTGTGGTACACCAGATGTTGGCCTGAAAGTTTGAGAAGTGTGTCCACCATATTGTACATACGATTCTTTACCTGAAAGATAAGATCCAAGGTACTCAATTTCTGTAGTAATGCAACGTGATCTACTTTGTCAAAAGCCTTTGACAGGTCTATATATATGACTTCTACTTGATTATATATCTGTAGTTGTGTCCGGACTAGTTGGGTAAAACATAATAAGTTTGTAAGAGTGGATCTTCGCGGAACAAATCCATGTTGCACACACACACCTCAAATACTCTTGAGAGTCCGCAGGAAATTGATATAGGCCTGTAATTTATTATTTCCGATTTATCTCCTTTTTCCATACGGGTCATATTCGAGAGCATTTCCAGATTTTCGGAAAGTAACCTGTTCTTAGAGAAACTATAAGAGAATAATCTGTGGGTAAATTATCACGTTGTGGCAACAACAAGTTAAGCGCTTGGTTCAGTGGTTTGTCCTCCAAATCAGGCGGTAATAGATTAGTCGGATTATATACTTGAGAGAAGAACCTAGCAAATGCGTTTACAATATCAGAAGGATTTGTCTGTTCCACACTCTCATATCACATTATACCTGGGATTCTAGAAACTCTTTCTAATGATTTAAATGAGGCCAAAAAGAAGAGAGACTATTTTTCATTTTCTGTTCAGTATTTTCATTATATAAAACTAAAGAACTTTTGAGGTTAGTTTTCATTATTTTGTTTAAGTGATTTGTTAAATTTAAATAATATGGATCTTTTGTGGAAATAGTATACCAGTACGATGGCTTTTGAATTTCGGGACATGAGTCTTTAAAAGCATATTTAATGAATCATAAAATAAAGTGGCAGCGTACTCCGCTGATACAGTATTTTCCAGAAACGTCCAATCTATATTACTGATAGAAACACACAAGTTGCTGATATTAGCACGCCTAAAGTTTAAATTGTTAGCATCGGTGTTATCCATGAGGTTTTTAACGTGTAATGTTGAGCCTACATGTAGATTAAACATAAGTGAGGGATGGCGTTTATCCTCTGGTATTATTGCCGAGTTACATCTTTTTATGGTACAAGAAAAATTTTTTAGAATTAAATCGAGATATGGATCATTATCATTTGTAGTATTGTTAATTTGTACAAGTTCATAATATTGGAGAAATGACGATAATGACAGAGAGTCTCGATTTTGAATAGCAGTTTCACAAAATTTCTTGTATTGGGGTATATTAAAGTCACCAGCAATTATTAAATTATGATTCAAAAAGTAATGAGCATTGCTTAGAGTTTCTAAAAATGCTTCAAGAGTGTCCACAGAAAGAGAAGGAGGAATGTACAAGGCTAGTATAATATAATAAGTTCCATGGTAAAAGAATTTCGCACCAACAATATTAATATGAGGATGATTGCGGATTGGAGCCAATATTATTTGAAAGCAAAGTAATTTAGCATCGAGGGCAAGCAATACC
>JAAAKG020143058.1:0-11456 GCA_010014905.2 Druon quercuslanigerum
GACATTTTTCATCTACATCGAGAATTTAAAAGAAAATATACTGTTATCACATGTGGGACTCTTGCATTTTTTGAACCTACTAACGCCAAACCGGATTCGACCAAAATGCTTGATCATTTCACTGTGTGAAAAAAACCATTGCGTCTATGAAAAACGGCTTCAACAAATGTGGTATGAACGCTATCTGGATGTAACGGTTTTGCAACTCATCATGGAAACTAATGGAAAAGGACATTTACAGAATAGTCAAAAACTGAAAGCAGTGGTTCATAAATTCAACCCTTTCACTGGTGTGTATGAAAAGCTCAAATACACCCGTCAAATACAATGGTTTCCAGATAAACTACAGAATATGTATGGCTATAAGTTGACAGGAGGATTCATCGATCTTCCTCCTTACAGCAAAGGGAAGTATGATCAAAATGGTCTTCTGGTTGATTACAGTGGTGCGGATCTTCTGACATTCAAGGCTTTCGCCAAGGTGCTGAATTTTTCTGCATCTGTAGTATCATCAGTGAATGCGAAAGTAGGCATTATTAACATGAAAAATAAATCGGCAAGTGGTATGCTTGGTAAGTGCGCGATCAATGAAGTCAGTATCTTCATCACTACACTCTTACCACTTAGAACGTCGACAAATTTACTTCTAGAATGTACAAGAATGTTAGATTGGGAGTCTCTTTACGCTGTTGTTCCTATTTTCTCAAGTAAGGAAGAAGTAGTACCTAAAAGTACATCGTATTCCACTCTATTGGTCCTTTTGATAGTTTCAATAGTGATTTACGTGTCAGTACATATTCTGGAATTCGATGCTAATCAGTGGAACGTTTTCAATATCTTGCAAGTTTTATTAGGAATGCCAATAATACGAGAACCGACATCTTCTGCCTCAAGAATTTTGTACGTCTCAGTGATCGTTGTGTCTTTCGCTTACGCGTCTAGTTTCTTCGGAGGGCTTACATCTACAAATTTAAAGATCACTACCCAAATGGAATTAAACACCTTTCAAGATCTGGACAATTCTGATTTAATACCCATGGTACATCCAAATATATACGAGGTGATTTTCGATCAGGCTGAATATTCTTTATTGAATCTGCGCATGAAGAGCTCGAAAGATGAGAACGCTCTCTTTATATGTAGAGAATTGATAAATAAATATAAAAACGTTTCATGCATTACACTTGGATCAAGGGCAGTAGCAATGGCAGAATTTTTCAGAGATGTATCTGGCCATTCCCATTTAAAGGTTATGAAGCAACCATTCTTGCGTTCTTACACAGTTATGTTTTTAGAAAAAGGATCGCCCTATGTGGAGCGTATAAACCAAGTTATAATAAGAATCATTGAATCAGGATTGCGACAGAAGTGGACTGGACATTATTCCCGTGATCTTCTCTATACTAGTGGAACCTTGGAGAATCACCAGGACCTAGATCTTGAAACCATTGGAAGCGTCAGGAATCTTCGACAACGTCTTGTCCTTATCGTGATTCACGGATATCTTTTATCGATCGCTGTCTTCATAGGAGAAATTTTATTTAGAAAACTACAACTGCTAGCAGCAATATACCTGGCAATACGAATGGTAAACAGACACTAGATAACACTATTTCATCTAGAGTGTGGGCCTTAGGTCAATGTTTAACTGGTGGCCATATTTGATATTATGCAACGAGGGCGTTGATCTGTCGTATTTGTTGTTTCCTAATCGTAACAAGAAATGTAGACAAACAGATTTGAAGAACATGTTTTTATATGCATTATACTTATTTACCTAGAGTTGAAATGCAGCTAGATTACAGTGTAAGTAAGGACAAGTCCTTATTTCGAAAGAACAAAATTTTCTCTTTTTACGCCTGGGAAAACTTAGTTTTAATTGATAAGGAAGGAGCTGGTTCTCCTCGTCAGATACGTACATAAATATTTTTTAATTATAATAAAATATGGTATTGAAATCGAAATGAAGAAAAAGGAATTATAAGAAGAATACCTTTAATAACAAATTTTTTTTGTGTAAACAAATTTTATCAATCGAATTAAATATAGAGAATTAAGATCGCATGTTGTTGTTGAAAATTATTTTATAATTCCATTAGTTACTATTGGTTTGTAAGTTCCATAAATGTAAAAATCATGTTAAATTTTGTAAAATTATAACTATTGATTATTCTATGATAAATATGAAAATTTTGTAAATAAAAGAAATCTGTGAAGACGAATCAGCAGGCCCCGTCTCCATCTTGGAAATTATCTCATATATAGACACCAACACTCAAATGTACAATACGTAAATATAACGGAGAGAATTCAGTAGAAAACAACGCAAGTCAAATCGCAGTTAATTTTGGTAAATTTACAAGAATCATATTTTGAGTGAAGGACTCCGTACATTTCTAGAATCAATTTTAATTAAATATTATGTTTTTAGATGAGCTTTGAAATTTAGTCTTATATTTAGGTTAAAATCTCAACAAGCTTATGGTCAGATCTACTAAAATAATGTAAGTCTGATACAAATTCATCCTATTTTCTCCTTCTTTTTTAATGAAAACGATTTCAGCGAAGCATTTTCAGAAAAGAATTTTTGAATTATAACAGAAAAATAAAAACACTAATATCAATAATAATAACAATTCAACTATCGAGGAAAAGAAACCTGTCATTTCTATATCTATGATCACTATCTGATCATTACTGACCTTGCATATCTTTATGTAATCTATATCACATGATACTTTAGTATATATCTTCGCCTGCGGTGCTTGCTAGAGAGATTGGTCAGCGAACTGTGTCGGATCTTTGTTATGAAATAAACGTGTTTCTCAAATAAGCTACATGCAACTTCTAGATTAATCAAAAATCTATACATGCACATACATACGCACCTTATAACTGCTCTTCGACTTTCCTCGCTCACTTTGCTCATTTGAACACCTTGATGCCCGACAGTATAACGAGACGGAAACCAAGTAAGTCACGCCTAATCCGAAAGAAATTTGCTTCAATGTTATGATAATAATAAAAAGTTTTGGATCCGGGCTTAGGCTGTGGGACCCGCCATCTTGCACTGGGCTATATCTAGTCCATGGATGATGGGGTAAGAGATGAGGCTTTGTCCAATATGAAAATTGCTCTTATCTTCTCGAATCAAAATTTTTTTAAATGAAAAATAAAATAATTTTTTTATACTTTGAATCAGTTTTATTTTTCTATAAATAGGTTAAAAAAAACATTATTTTAAATCAAAATCAAAATTTTTTTAAATTAAAAATAAAATAATTTTTTTAAAGTTTGAATCATTTTTATTTTTCTATAAATAGGCTTAAAATAAACTTTATTTTATATACTGAAATCCCTCTAAAGGGAATTATGGCCCTAGGCCTGGTCCTCGTGTAACAGAATAAAGTTCGAGTGGAGGAATCCTCGTAGCGCGACGCACGCTACCGTAACGAGCTAGATAATGAACCCCATGGAGTGCAATAACAAAATTTCGTTCAAATAAAGAAAAAATCTTACCATCTTGATAGGTATTAATATGTGAAAAATGTACCTAATAGAGCTTCTTAATTGTAGTTTAAAATAAAAAAGTTTATATTTCTGGCTTTAAAACTTTCCGCGAATTTTCGAAACTTCATATGTTAGCTGATTGTTCTTGAAGCCGAAATTTTAAAGGTAAGTGCAAATGGTTTAGGTGATTTCAGTTTAAATAAATTCAGGTCTAGTATCTTTATTACGAATATAACTAATAATGTTTTATTATAGCTCCAGAAAGTAATTTTAAACATCAATGTGTAAATCCTTTTCAGGCGCAAAATCATGTAAAATCAAAGGCACTAATACCTGCATCTTCTAGTATAAGAAAGAAGTTTTAACCAATTGTAAAAATTTCAATGATATTTTCAAATTGCCGAAAACGATTCAGTCAATTTGATGCACAGTCAGCTCTAAATAAAGTTAAGTTAACTGAGAATCATGAAGCACAAATAGATGATAATGATAAAGGACAAGTAGAAAAAAATGGACAATGATTCAGCATGCGATGAAGCTTTGACTCAAGAGCTACAAGAGGGTCAGTTCTTCATTCAATTTGATTTTACGGAAAACTTCACTTTCGTTTTGCAAATGCTATCCAATCCCAACATGCGAAGCCGCACTAAATTCATCATAATTTATTTAGTTCGCCTTTTTTCGCACATTGTTTGCTTCTCTGAACTTGAGGCTTTTTGACTGTCTTCGGAAACAGATCATGTTCTGTTGTGAATAAAGTTTTTTTCAATTGCAATTGTCCTTTCTTATTTAGAATAAATGCGTGGTATTTTAGAGTGCCAGGAATTGTAATTGATTTGATGAATCTAGTTTCTAATTTTTTGATCATCTCTATGGGATCCGTTAGGATTGGATTCAGTGTTGAGCGCTGCAAGCTAGCTTTTACCGGAAGTCTTTTCTAAGTTGCACCAATCCCGTCACCAGAACATTTTCCATGTGCAGTTGCCTGGAAATGTGTTTCTGCAAAAGTTCCAAAATATTTTTTGTGATTTAAAAGATTTATGAAGCTATATTTATTTTTAAAGTGCTTCGCAGTTCCGTGTGTGGCTTAATAAATTTTGTTAACAACGCTGAATTTCTTCTTGAGTTACTCGTCGATGAGCTGCTCTTTCTTCAAACACAGTATCCGAAACTCCTTCCTCATTTCTACGTACTCCTCCCTTTTCGCGAATCCTTCCTTCCACTTCCTGTACTTCCTTTTCACCTTTCTCTTCACCATTTTACATTCCCTTTCCCACAATGGCTTCACCATTCCTTTCTTCTTCTTTCTAAACACCTTCTTTTGCACACACCCTTTTACTTTATTTTTCAGATCCTCCCATATCTCTTCCATAGACTTCCCCTTAACTCTTACGTTTCCCAACTGCTCCTGATACTTTTCTATTACTTCTCTCGTCCATGGCAACCTCTCTCCTAACGACTCTTCTTCACCACCCTGCCTTCCGCCAACCTCCCCCTTTATCCACAAACTGATTGGCTGATGGTCGGCTTCCACCCTTCCTTCCACTGCGAATTTCTCTATTTCCTCCCAGCCTTGCATATTGATTATCACATAGTCTATCACAGATACGCGTTATCGGGAACGTTACATTTTTTAGACACGAAAACTTTACTGTGTTACAATTGTGAGTTAATGACAACAAATAGTAACATCCGGTACATATATTTGTGCTTCTATGTTCATTTCGGACCATATGTTCGTATTGGGTCCTTGATCAATTTTGGTTCCTATCTTTATTTTTGGCCCTATGATAAACTTGGATCCTATCTTTATTTCGGCCTCTCCGCCAAATTTGAGCCATATACAAAATTTAGAATCCATCTACAATTTTAAGAAATATCGCTTTTCGTCCCTATTTTTATGGTTGGCCCTATTCTCTATGCCCTATATCTATTTTGGGCTATATGTCGTTTTTTGTTCCCATGCCAATTTTGGGCTATATATGAAACTTGCACCCTATATCAAATTTTGGACCCTATGTCCATTTTGGACTTTATATTAAATTTAAGTCCCTTGTCAAATTTAGGTTTTAGATTATGTTAGTCCCTTTTTTCAATTGTCGGCTATGTTAATTGTTGGCCCAATTTAAATTTTGAACCATATTTCACATTTGGAGTCCTATATCGATTTTTTTCTATTTAAAATTGAAGTCCTGTGTCAATTAGGGTCCATATGTAATGAGCCCTGTGTCTATTGTGGAATATATCTCAAATATTGAACCTATTGAAAATTGGTGCCCTACGCTAAATTTAAGCCGTCTGCTAAATTTGCGCCGTATGCCAATTTGGGTCCTATGTACACATTCGGTTGAACAGCGGATGGATGTACAGAAGGATTGTTTGAATATGTCTCAATTAAATAATTTTTGTATAATTTTCTTTTAATTGAAAAAACACGTTTACAAAGCTTAGGCAGCGTATGTGAATCAATAAAAAAAGGTACATAATTTTCTTTTGTTTCATGCTATACGTTCTAGTTCGATTACTGTTGCTGAAAATAGAAGAATCGATTCTTTCTGCAAAAAGATTTCGTTGTTGTCTAAAATCTACATAAAGTTTTTAGTTTAGAATTTGTAATAATCTCAACTAAAAAAAGGGCCGCATATCTCTATTGTACATTTATTCAGGATGTTATTTTATTTTTAACATATTTCTTCATTTTTAAAACAGTTACTTTAAAAAGAACTGTCTTCAGTTTTTGGGAAATTTGAAATGATTGATAGATAATATAATTTTTAATAGTAACGGTAAGCTAACGCGTTACAAATCTTCAGGAAGTAACAGTAACTTTCATGCTTTAATTTTCACTAGTAACGTATGAAGCTCTGAAAACATGAGAGTAAACATGTTGCATTCTAATATATGTAAAATGCTTACCAGCATAGAATCAATGAATTGACTCGAGTCACAAGGTCATTTTGGTTATATAAAGCCGATATACTATTATAGAGCTCAGCACAATTTTTTCTGTAAGCTAGGAAAATTGTATGATGCGATTCGAAAATAAGAAATAATGCTAAGTTAAATACCCCAGTAAGAGACATGCAACCAGTGAATGACACCCTAGATTAATTTCTTTATTTCTTAAAAAGTTTAGTTGAAATAAAAATGCAAATGAATAATCATTTTCAAATCAGTATATCATAGCAGTATTTTTTTAACTTTTGAAAGCTAATAGTGTCACTAAATAGGGTTTTCACCTTTATCTACATTTTCAATTTAAATGCGAATGAAAAATTGTAAATGAGTACAGAAACCTTCAAGAATAAATCCTGAAATTTTGGCCACGATGGATGATAAGCAAATCAGGAACGACAATTATCAAGCGCTAGCACAGAATCAGTTGGGCGTGGCAATATCAGCAACTGGATCAGTCTTAGACAAATTATTGTTCTCTGAAGATCCAAATGATAAGTTGAATTTGCAAAAACTAAGTGATGTAGTGCGCCTCATGTCTGATTTACATCACTCTATGTCATTATCCAGGAGATCCTTTTACACTCCTTCGTTTGAAAAAGTTCCAAAAGGATTAGCGTTGGCTGAGAATTGTCTAGTGGACAAGTTTCTGTATAGCGACGATTTTGGCAAACGCGTTAATGCTTGTAACGAAAGGAGCAGAAGTCAAGTGTCAAGCTTGCCATGGTCAATTTTAGTCTTCCTATTTTCTGGTTGATAAATCTAATGGCGAGATGAGATTTGTCCTAAGTTTGAAAAAATTAAATGCTTTTATGGGTTTTATGGGCACAATTGATTTGAAGGACGCGTATTTCGCCATACCGGTAGCTCCAAAATATCTAAAATATCTTCGATTTAGCTTTCAGGGAGTAAAATATAAATTTACTTGTCTGCCTTTTGGACTTTGTACAGCCCCATTTGTTTTTACGAAGTTCATGAAGCCTGTGGCTCATTTTTTGAGATTAATCTATGTAATATTGGTAGTTTACCTTGATGATATTTTTCTTATGGACAACTCTAAATCAATGTTTACATTTAATGTAGCAATCACATGTAAACATCTTGAGAATTAAGGTCTTATTATTAACTTTGAGAAATGTCAATTGAATCCCAGAAATAGATGCAAATTCTTAGCACTTTATTTTAATAGCGTAAGTATGTGCGTTGAGCTGCCTGATACGAAACGTTATAAAATATCTGAGTTGATCGTTAAACTTAAAAAGAAAGAAAAATGTGGTATTAGAAAATTTAGTAGTTTTTTGGGATTATTAGTCTCAAGTTGTCCTGCAGGGAGGTACGGTCTTCTATACACAAAAAGTTTCGGAAGAGAGAAGTTTCTCTAGCTTAAAAATTTTCATGGGAATTATGGTGAGGATAGGAGTCCTTCTGAGAGTCTCCTTGACGATTTTACCTGGTGGCAAAATAACATGATGCAGGCATACCTGTTAGCCCATATAATTATTGTTTAGAAATATTTTTAGATGAATCCACTACCGGCTCGTGTTTTTTCTGCAATTCTCAGAAGACTCATGGGTGGTAGAGTGAGATGGAATGCTCATTCCACATTAACTATCTAGAGTTAGTAGCGGGTTTTTATGGGTTAAAGTGTTTTGCCAATAATTATAAGATTGTGAGATCCTCTTACGAATTGACAATACTACAGCCGTTACTTATATTAACAGAATGGGCGGAGTTCAATACCTATGTTTGCACAAAATAACTAAGCAAATTTAGAAATGGTGTGAACAAAGGAGTATCTGGATCTTTGCTGCATATATTAGTTTCAAGGAGAACATCGCAGCAGATAGAGAATCCCGAATTCTTTCTATGGGTACCGAATGGGAACTGGATATGAAGTGCTACAGAAAAATCAAGAAGTACTGGAAAGAACCTTATAAACATTTATTCGCATCGTTAAATAATGCCAAATGTGAAAAATATTTGTCTTGGCAACGAGATCCGGATTTCACTGCAATAGACGCATTGACTGTCCTTTGGAAAAGGCATTATTCCTATGCCTTTCCTCCGTTCAGTGTGATTTTTCGAGGCATACAAAAAATGTCTATTGACAAAGCAGAGGGTATTCTTGTTGTTCCCTATTGGCCCACTCAAGTATGGTTTTCCCTGTTTAAGAGATTATTCATCGGGAAGATGTTGGTATTTCACCCGTCACATGATTTGTTAAATGATTTATTTGAAAGGAATGACTTACGGATCTCTTAATACTTATAGATCAGCAATTTCGCTAATAGTACCCTTCGAATTGGGTGATAATGATACGATGAAAAGGTTTTTAGTGGGCGTATCTAAGATAAGGCCCTCAGCACCTAAGTATAAGTACACGTGGGATCCTAGTCCGGTCTTAAATGTTTTAAATTCATGGTACCCAAATATAAATTTATCATTACCTAAGTTATTTATTAAATTGGCGGTTCTGTTAGCTCGTAACTGCACAAAGAGTACAAACTTTGAGTGCAATCAGTATTTCAAATGTTATTGTGCATTCTAGTGAAATCTTAATTAAGATCTCAGAGAATATTAAAACTTCCGCCCCAAAGAAGTTCCAACCATTGTTATCAATCCCTTATTTTATAGACAAAAAGTCCAAAAGCGGGGTTGACATGTCTATCTTTTCAAGCTACAGCACTCGCCATGCGGCCACTTCAGCAGCTCTTAGGAAGCGCCTTAATGTCGAAATAATAAACCAGGCTGCGGATTGTACTGAGTGCTCAAACGTCTTTGCGAAGTTCTATAATAGACCATTGGTCTCCGATGAAATTTAGCGGATTGGGTATTAGATACCTTAGAAAATCATAAATTCTGATTGTTTAAATTAAGTGTAAGGTTCCTTGATATTGATCTAAAATTCGCCTTCTAAGAAGTTTCGGTTCTACGCAGGTTAATTTTCACTGTATTGTTCTTTCTTTTTCTTCTTCTTTATAAGTCCTAAATAAAGGCCTTAGTAAAAATGTAACTCATTCAGGTGTTCTTTAAACATCTACTTTGTGATCTAAAGGTCGAGAGGACGTAGTATAATTAATTGATTAAACGAACTTTCCTGTGTTAAGTTCACTTATAATTATACAAGTCGTTTCGTAAAAATAGATCAATCCCTCCATAGCCTACGGCATACCTTGGATGATAAGCCGCCCCCCTCCCCAAGATTAGTGAGTGACGATATTGTTGCTATTTCTTTGAATTTAGTGACTAACCTGACCTGAGAAGTTGTAGAGGGAGACAGGGAAAAGTTTTTTCTTTTTTTTCCTTGGTCTTTGAAAATTGTGGCGTGAACCATGCAGATACGATGGTACTACTTCGCGATCTGTTTGGATGAGACGACTTGTATAATTATGATTGAACTTCACACAGGTAAGTTCGTTTAATCAATTAAAAATATCCAGTGACGCCAAAGGACGTATTACGTTTTTCTTAGTTTATAACCAGGAATTTGATTTGAACCCCAAGGATCAAGATGACAGCTATAATCATTCAAACTTCACATTTTTTGCCGGGCAAATATAAGAAAAAGCTCACCTCGATTGAAGCTAGGTCTAAGCGAGTATCTGAGCTCATACGTAACGATATATATGAATTACATTTTGCTAGAAAACAGTGCAAATCCGTTTGAATTTTAAAATTAAAAACAATGCTATCAAATCTTGGTTAATTTGCATAATTTTGATCTTCCGATAGTCCAATGGTGAAACTTCAGAATATGCATAGCTCTAATCTTAAATTCATCAGAGGCAAGTATAATAACAAAGGACATTTGCTTGATTAGAGCGGTGCACACCTTCTGACCTTCAAAACTTTATCCCGATTGAGCAGATTCATAAGCAATGAAATAAACGTCTTGCTGTCAACGCTTATATAATTAATACTATTTAATTAATTAATCCTAGAACTAACAAGAATTTTCAATTGAGTGCCTCTGCGCTGCTGTACCAATTGTCTGTGTTACCTAAATTATTAAATACCTTAATTATCGACATTCTTTATAAATTATCTAAACTGTTACCTAAATTATCTAAAAGTACATCGCATTTTACTCCATTAATACCCATATAGCAAACGTGTGTGTCACGCGGTGCGTGCATGTTGCTAGGCATATGCGTAACACTTCGTGTTGGCGCAGATGCATCCCAAGTTGCAAAAGACATTATTTATAGGTGACAGATAAGGAACGAAACAAAATTGTTATTAATAATATCGTGTGGTTTGTAAAATTTTCAATGGCTTCTTATTATTTATTTATCGATTGCTTAGATTGGCCATGTGAATCAATAAAAATGTACAGCTTTTTTTTGTGTTCCATGCCATGCGTACTGCTTCGACTATTATTGCTGAAAATAAAAGGATCCATTTTTATTTTATAAATATTCTGCCGTTGTCTCAGACTTTTTTAAAACTAATTCTATTAAATGAAAAAGAAATTTTATGGCTAGTTTGTGGTTTAGAATTCCTAAGAGTCTCAAATAAAAAAAGTATGCTGATTACTAACATAAAAGTTTCTAGAATCGTATGTTATTTAAAATATAATTGTTAATTTTTAAAACACTTTAAATAAAAAAAGCCTATCTAAAGATTTTGTGAATTTTAAATGATAGATTGAAAATATATTTAAAAACAGCAGCGGCAAGTTAACGCGTTACAAAAGTTTAGGAAACAACAGTAACGTACTAGTAATGTATGAAAAATGAAAAATATTTTCATATACATGTCGCATTCTAATATGTGTAAAATGCTCGCTGGATTAAAATCGAATAATTGACTCAAGTCATAAGGTCATTCTGTGTATTAAAAACCGATATATTATAATTGTAAGAGAAAACTCTAAGAGAACGGAAACATGAAATTTAGACGCGAATGAAAAATTGTAAATAATGTAAATGAGTACAAACATAGGGAACGTTTAATAATAAACTAGCACATCTACTTAATTTCAACGATAT
>JAAAKG020143059.1:0-11456 GCA_010014905.2 Druon quercuslanigerum
GGTAATATTTTTTATAATTTATTTAATAATATAATAATTTATGATATAATAATAATTTATTTATAATTAATTTATAATTTATAAAACTGACGAAAAACACTAACATAACCAAAAGTTGTTCAAAATCGTAAGTTTGATTTTTAAAGTCAAATGATTATTGTTAAAAATAACCGATTTCGGGTGAAATGATTTTATTTATTAAAAATAAATTTTCGCCGAAAAACACCAACATGACACATCAAAAAATTATTCAAAACTGTTAAACTTCTTCAAAATTAATTAATTTTAAAAACGCAACCGATTTCCGGTATTAAAAATTAACATAACCTTAATTTGTTGCAATATTATTTTTAAAATATTCTTCAAAATCTATATCGATTTTCCGGCGAAAAGTGTTAGCTTAACTTACCATTTTTCAGAAATATTGTATGCCAACATAACCTAAAATGGTTAAAAAAAATTGTGAATCTGGTTTGAAATCTATTTTTTTTTTTTTTACTTAAAATAACTAGTTTCCTATGAAAAATATGAATACAACCTGAAAAGGTCGAAAAAATCGAAAAAACCATAACCGAACTGTCGTTAGTTTTTTTTAATATCAATTTTGCTTGTAAAACACTAACATAACCTAAAGTTGTTTAAAAATTGTGAATATTGAAAATCTAATTATTTTTTGTTTTAAAAAATGTTGATTTTAGGTAAGAAAATCACTAACAAAAATAACCAAAAAATAGAAAAATAATTTTTTGAAGATTTTTAAAGTTTGCTGCTCAAAAATATTGAGAATAGTTTTTGAAATCTATACCAATTTTCGGTCAAAAATTGAAGCGTAATCTAAAATTCTTAAAAAAAATTAATTTTGAAATGCAATGATTTTTTATAAAAATACGAATTTCCCGTATAAAATATAAACAAAACCAAAAAAACAAAGATATTGTTTAATTTAAAGAATAATCTGATGATTTTGTTTAGTAAAAATATCAATTTTTGACGAAAAATATTTGCATACCAACAAAAAATAATTCCAAATTGTAAATCGTCTTTAGAATTTAAAATGGTTGTAAAATAACTGATTTCTTACAAAATCATTAACATAACCTTAAACTGTTCCAAATTGGTTGTAAAAATATTTTTAGAAATGTACATCGATTTCCGGTAAAAAACGCGAGCATAACCTTAAATTGTTCAAAAAAGTTTTATCTTTAAATTTTAATGATTTAGTAAAAAAAACTATTTCTGGTATAAAATGCTAAAATAACCTCAAATTGTTAAAAAGTTGTGTGAATCTTTTTTTTTTCTTTACTTTTGGTTTAAAATAACCAATTGCCTGTAAAAACCGTGTGTTTAAAATACTTATTTTCATAGGAAAGGACAGATATAATAAAAAATTTGCTAAAGAATTCAAATCGCGTTAACATTATAATAATTTTTGTTAGAAAATACCAATGATCGATATAAAATAAGAACGTAACCTAAAATTGTTAAGAAATTATAAGTGTTATATAAAATTGACTGATTTTTAAATAAAAATTTCAATTTAGAACAAAAACACTAACAATATCCGAAATTATTTATGCTTTTAGGTTTTAAAGTAATTATTAAAAAAAAAACTAAATTTGCCTGAATAGTGGTAAATATTTTATATATTCTTTGAAATCTAATAATTTTTTATTAAAAATACTAATAATTTATTACGAACAAACAGTCACTTAAGAGCAAGTTATTCAGAATCTAAAACGGTAACGTAACCATAAATTGTTAACAAATTATGAATCTTTAAAATCAAATGGTTTTTCTTTAAAAAAAAGTACAATTGTTTAAAACTTTTTTATGTCTAAGATTGAATAATTTATTATCAAAGTAACCATTTCCGAAGTAAAGTTAAGAAAAAACATAACCTAAAATTGTTACAAATTGAGAAAGTTGATGGTGATTTTCTTTCAGAAATACTAATTCCCGATGAAACAAAACTAACAACTCATAAAATTTTTAGAAATTTTAAGTCTTCTTGGAAAATTGATGACTTTATGCTAAATTAAAAAAAAATTTGCAAATAATTTTGCAAAATAATGAACAGAAACTTAAATTGCTCCAATATTATTCTACAAATATTCCTAGACATTGACACCGTAATCTTTTAAATCTAATGATTTAGTAAAAAAAATACTTTCAGGTGTAGAACGCTAACATAACCTCGAATTGTAAACAAATTTTGTGAATATTCTTTGAAATATAATTTTATATAATTTTTTTCTATTTAATAATTTATTACGAAAAAACAGTCACTTAACAGTAACTAATTAAGAATCTAAAACGGTAACGTAACCTTAAATTATTAAGAAATTATGAACCTTTAAAATCAAATGGTTTTTCTTTCAAAAAAAGTCCAATTGTTTAGAACTTTTTTATGTTTAAGATTGAATAATTTATTATAAAAACTAACCATTTCCGGGGTAAAGTTAAGAAAAAAACATAACCTAAAATTGTTACAAATTGAGAAAGTTGATGGTGATTTTTGTTCAGAAATACTAATTTCCGGTGAAAAAAAATAACAACACATACAATTTTTAGAAATTTTCAATATTCTTGGAAACTTGATGATTTTATGCTGAATTTAAAAAAAATTGTAAATAATTTTACGAAATAAGTAAGAAAAACTTAAATTGTTCCAAAATTATTCTACAAATATTCCTAGCCATTGACACCGTAATCTTTCAAATCTAATGATTTAGTAAAAAAATACTTTCAGGTGTAGAACGCTAACATAACCTCGAATTGTAAACAAATTTTGTGAATATTCTTTGAAATATAATTTTATATAATTTTTTTCTATTTAATAATTTATTACGAAAAATAGTCACTTAACAGTAACTTATTAAGAATCTAAAACGGTAACGTAACCTTAAATTATTAACAAATTATGAATCTTTAAAATCACATGGTTTTTCTTTCAAAAAAGTCCAATTGTTTAGAACTTTTTTATGTTTAAGATTGAATAATTGATTATAAAAACTAACCATTTCCGGGGTAAAGTTAAAACAAAAACATAACCTAAAATTGTTACAAATTGAGAAAGTTGATGGTGATTTTTGTTCAGAAATACTAATTTTCGGTGAAAAAAAATAACAACACATACAATTTTTAGAAATTTTCAATATTCTTGGAAACTTGATGATTTTATGCTGAATTTAAAAAAAATTGTAAATAATTTTACGAAATAAGTAAGAAAAACTTAAATTGTTCCAAAATTATTCTACAAATATTCCTAGCCATTGACACCGTAATCTTTCAAATCTAATGATTTAGTAAAACAGTAATTTCAGGTGTAGATCGCTAACATAACCTCAAATTGTTCAAAAGTTTGGTATATCTTTTTTTAAATCTAATTTTATTTCATTTTTTTCATTTTGGGTTCAAGATAACCGATTTTCTTTGAAAAACGTCAATATAACCTAAAACTGTTCCAAAAATAAATCTTCAAAATCTAAAATTTTTTGTTTTAAAATATCATTTTCGTATGTAAAAAAGCTGATAAATTTTAATGATGATTTTTGTTTAAAAATGCCAATTGTCGATGAAAAATACTTTTTTTTTAATACTAATTTTAAGCGAATTGCACTAACATTAAACCTGTACAATATTATCAATAATTTAATAGATAATTTCAGATATGAAAAATTCATGGGTAATTTTGACAAAAAAAAACAACAACAAACAAATTTGTAGGGGTGTCAAAAAAGGCCTTTTTTTAAATGACCGAGATGACGACCGCAAGCAAGGACGTGCAACTGCTGATGATAGAGGCGTTAGAAAAAAAATGTGCAAGAAAAATTGTTACGTACACCAACGAACGTCAATCATAAGATAGTCATTGTTATTTCTATAAGTTTATATACACATGCTGTTCATCTTTTAATAGTTAATGCGAAAATATTTTTCAGGCTCCTAATGCAATATTTTATATTTGCATAACTAAATACTTATTTTATAAAAACTAATTTGATAATTTTGCAAAATTACGACCAAAAAATTTAGGCTAGGTTTTCTTGGCAATTAAACCAGCTCCTCTTCCTGTTTTTGGGATCTAAAATGGACCTAAAATGGATAATTATAATTATCCAGGCCTGCAAATAATGGGGTCATGTTAGTTACTTTTGAGGTTATGTACAGAGGACACAGAATTTTTTGGGATTTTTTCTTTAAGTGTATCATATAGTACTGCTCTTTCTCTTTAATTTGAGAGTCACAGAGTTCAATTACCATGTTTTTTTTACAAAGTTATGCTAATTTGAAATTACAAGATATATTCGATTATGTCTTGAGAATTTGCTTTAAATACTTTGAGGCAGACATTTTCTACTGGGTGTTTTCTCTTGAAAATTTGTATTTGAGTGTGTTGGGAGTTGTTGATTACGATTCTGAAGTCGAGTTATTAAAATTTTCAAATTCAAGATGGCGGATTTGAAATGGCATACACAAATTTTTGAAAAAACATTGACAATATATCGTAATTTCAAATTGGCGTAACTTGGTAAAGAAAAATGGTAATTGAACTCCGTGACTCTCAAATTAAAGAGAAAGAGCAGCACTATATGATACAACTAAAGAAAAAATCCAAAAAAATTTTGTGTCCTCTGTACATAACCCCAAAAGTAGCCAAAAACGCCATTTTGTGGGTACATAACCTCAAATATCTTACAATCCTGACGTGATGGGCCAATTCTGATCCCGGATTCGGATTCTACGTAAAAAATTACTTCGGAAATGACCCTCCACTTTTTAAAGAAAAATAATTAATTTTTATTTATAGTATTTTTAATTAATGGTTATCCAACTATAGGGAGGTTTATCATATTCATTTAACAAAAGTCTTTTTAAATTTCAGTCGGACGCTCGAAATTTAAAAATTAAAATTGTTTTTCTCCGTTTTAGGAATTTATCTTTTCCGCCTTGTTTTCACGCAACATTTCCTTTTTGACTTTGCTCGCTTTTCTGCTTAAATGCGAACAGGTTGAAAGTTAATTCTTTTTAATTCAAATTCTGCGATTATATTTTTGGCTCAAAATTTAATAATTTAGTTAAAAATACTATTTTAAAAAGTCATCTTTTTTAAAAATTCATCCTTTTAGGTTGAAAATTCAACTATTTGGTTAAAAATGCAACTGTTTCGTTGAAAATTAATAATTTGTTTTGATTGATGATTCAAATATTTTTTTGCAAATGATTCATTTTTGTTTGAAAATAATTTTTCTAATTGGTTCAACTTCTTCGTTAAATGCGTTTTTTGGTAAAAATTAATTTTTTTTACTAACAATTAAACTGTTACATTGTTTAATTATTCATAATTTTTTGGTTGAAGATTCAACAACTTTCGTTGAACTACTTCTGTGATAATTAATTTTGTAGGTTAAAGATAAATGAAAGTTAAAGATTAAAGGTTAAAGATATATTTTTTCAAAATTCATCTCTGATTGAAACTTAAACTGTCTTGTTGAAAATTCTACTTTTTTTGGTCAAATTAAATTTTTTAACTGAAAATTTATATATTTTTTTTATTGAAAATTGAACCGTTTGGCTAAAAATGCATCTATTTTGGTTAAAAATAATTCCACTACTTGGTTCAGCTGTTTTGTAAAAAATCATATTTTTTGTTGGAGATTCATCATTTGAGTCAAACATCCACCTCTAGTTAAAAATTTAACTATTTTGTTGTAAATTTGTTTGTGGTGATAATTCACTTTTTTAATTAAAAGTTAAAATTGAATTTTTCTGTTGAGAATGCATCTTTTTTGATTGCAAATTTAAATACTTGGTTGAACAATTTAAGTAAAAATTAATGTTGTTTGAAGATACACTAAATTAGTTCAAATCATCTTTGCTTGAAAATTTAACGGTTTAATTAAAAAACTTTTTGAGGTAAAATTTACTTTTTTTTTAATTGAAAATTTACATTACTGTAAAAAATGATCTGTTTTATTAAAATCTACGCTTTTTTGTAGAAAATTAATCTTCATGTTAAAAAAAAGTCATCTGTTTAGTCAAACTATACTTTGTTAAATATTAATTTTTATTTTAGTTCAAAATTAATTTTTCAGTTTAAATTTAATTATTCCATTTTTGATTGACAATATTGATTTTTTATTGGTAGAAAATTAATTTTCCGGGTTCAAAATGAATTATTTTGGTTGAAAATTCAAGTAATTGGTTAAAAAATCAACTTCTGTTTGTTTAAAAATTAATAATCTGTTTAATTCGACTATTAAACTATTTTGTAGAAAAATTGCCTCTTTTGTTGAAATATCCAGTATTACAATTCTTATCGAAAATTTATCTTTTTTTGGTTAAAAATTTAGCTTCTTTATTGCAAGTTAAACTACATTAAAAAATTTTTTTTTTGTTGAAGATTCATAATTTCAGTTCAAAATTCACCTTTGCATAAAAATTTAACTATTTTGTTAAAAATACGTTCTCGTTTGGTTAGAAATTAATTAATTTGACTAAAAATCTAACTATTCCATTTTTTTTGGAAAATTTATCTACTTAAGTAGAAAATCCAACTATTTAGTTGGGAATTCATGTATTTAGTTGAAAATTTGTCTTTTTTGGTACAAACTTAACCTTCTTGGTAAAAATTTTTTTCATTTTGGTTGAAAATTCAACTATTTTAAAAAAATTCATTCTCTCAGTTGAAGATTTATCTCTGTGGTTGAAATGTCAACTGCTTTATAAGTAATTTCTCAATTACAATTACAATTATTTTGTTTGAAAATCTAATATATTTATTTAAAATGTTGGGAATTCAGAGTATGCCATATTATAGTACCTACATTATTTAATTTAAAAAATTTATTTCCCTATTTTCGTAAACAAAATCATCCTATTTCGCGTGTTTTGAAAGCATTTTGCAGTGAAGTCTAAACTGATAAAAAATTCGGCGAATCCATGTCACAAGAAAATTGTTCAAATCCTCGAAAAAGTACAACTTCGTATTAAATATTGATTCATTGATCATAGGATGAAAACAAATACCTAACCGCACCCATTTTGCCGCTTCAAATTGGCATTTCCTAGAATGTTGAAAAAATTTTTACCCGCTAATAATCACCAATAACCTTTCCTGGGATTACTACACGTGCATCAACTTGTCGGACGAGGGATATTTGATACAAACACAATTTTTTTTTCAACGAGGAACGCGTCTCGCGTCAAGAATTCAAGCAGACCGATATCGAGCGAAGGTCGTGGGGTTCGCGGCTTTATAAGCAAGGCCTCCACCATGTGCCGGTCATTCGACGCTACAAACTCGCAACGTGAACGTGGCGTGAAAGAACTATTCTCAAAGTGTGCAAAAGTTTTTCTAACTTTAACGAAAAAGTTGAGTTCAGTTTGTGCGAGTGACAAAACAAGAAACAATCCATAGTGTTCTGCTGATCAAGGACACCAAGAACTAATCCAAAAAGGATCCAAAAAAGGCTTCAGTCAACAGCTCCAGCAAAGAACCAATCCAATCTACTTCTTCAAGACATTCTTGAAGAATACAGAAAACCTTTTCTGGAATTTTGAAGTTTGCAAAGGAGAGAAGCCACCATGTACACCAATCCCTTCAACCGAAAACACAGCACGATCCGCCAGGTGTTGGACCGTCTTCTGGACCCGACGAAAAAACCAATCAGGAGGTCAGAAAGTGTCTCCAGTTCTGGAAGCAACAGTTCCAAGGGTAGCAACAGTTCCCTTGGAGGTTCATCCAGCCATCGGGGAATTCTTCAATGGGGCAGGAAGTGAATGGCCCACTAGATCATCCTCTTTCGAAAGGAACTTGAAAGAGAGTGGATTTTACTCAATACCAAAGGAACCCTCTTCTTTGAGACTTTTGGAACCAACCTAGCTGATAGTGGACCAACTGCCGTTTCTACGAGGACCAGAAGATCCATCAAGAACATGAGGATATCTAAAACTAGATTTGTTCTTTCTTGATCCCACGATGGCCATCTATTTCGATCTTCATATCATCTTCACATGTTCATCTATCATTTCATCTATTTATGTTAATTGACCTTCATCAAGTGCTATTGTTACTCATCATGTGCAATTTGACAAATCGAGAATTTTTTGTGTTAGTCTCAGAAAGTTCATGCAAGTACTGTTTTCGTTAATTTTAATGTTACTGATTTCCATTTAAGCGCTTTTCATCAATCAATCATTTAATTTGATAGAGCCAGTCGAATTCTGCAAAATGAGATTTTTTGGAAACTGTGTTTGTTGCCTATGCTATGATAGTCGATTTTCCATTTTCAATAGTTTTTAAGTTGCTAGTCAAAAGACAGTATTATAAGTGTCTCTGATTTTCATTTTCATAGAATGTTTCAATTCAAAACTACGAATGTGCTGGCTTTGATTCATTTCTTTATTTATTCCATCTTTTGTATAACGAATGTGTTTGTCAAAATAAATATATTTATTTGATATTGTTAAATTGTGTCTTCTAATTCTATTCCCTTTCCTTTCCTCGTTATCAATTTATGATTTTTATTTTAAGTTTCTTCTTTATTTGCTAATAAAATCCGATCCGAATTTAACGAAATGAAGTTCACTTATAAGTTTATTTGCTAGTTCTTGGCATTTTAATTAACATATTAAATATGAAGCTTTTTGACAATATTTACAAAGATTACTATTCATTATTATTTAAAGAGAGCAGACTTAAGGTGGTTTCCAAGATGTCAAAGAATTTTTTTTACATTATTTAATTTGCTGATTTTATAACCTGATTTTTATTTCAATACGTAGTTTCATAGTCATGATTATAATCTTTTTAAATTGAGACACTGGTTGATAAAATGCTTTATGTACCCAAAGATTACGATAACAGTCTAATATTCTGATTTACCAAGTTGAATCTAGTCCGACCCGAATTTATAAAATCGTAATTATATTTTTAAAAACTGAAGGGCACTGATAAGATAATTTACTGATTCCTGTCATTTTAATCCACGTTTTAAAGTAAAAGCTTTTTGACAATATTTACAAATGTAACTATTAATTATTATTTAAAAAAGCAGACGGTTCAAGTCCAATATGTTAAAGGCATTTTTCTAATTATTTTATTTGCTGATTTTGTGATCTCACTTTTGTTTTAATATTATTTCCATAATATATGATTTTAATCTTTTTAAATTGCGACACTTGTTGATCGAATACTTTATTTGCGGAAAGATTGTTACATTAGTTTAATTATGTTCTGATTTATAAAAATGTGATCAAGTCCGATCCAGATTTATAAGAAATTAATAAAGAAATAATTATATTTCAACAAACTAGAGGTCACTGATAAGTTTATTTACTGATTCTTGTCATTTGAATCTACATTTTTAATTAAAAGCTTTTTCACAATATTTACACAAATAACTATTGATTATTTTTTTTAATGGCGAGATGGTTAGAGTCCAATATAACAAAGGAATTTTTTTAATTATTTGATTTGCTCATGGATTGGCTGATTTAGTGACCTGATTCTTATGTTAATATCTATTTTTATAGTCTATGATTAGATTTTTTTTAACCGAGACACTTATGATAGAATACTTTATTCAAAAAAAGATTCTTATATCAGTCTAATGTTCTGATTCACCAAGTTTAATTAAGTTTGAATCTACATTTTTAAAAATTACTATTATTATTTAAAGAAAGCTAAATTAAGATGTTTATAGTCCAAATATTTTATAGTCTAATTGAAATTATTTATATCTTAAGTATCTAAAAACGTGTCCAAGTAAAAAAAAAAGCCATCTATTTTCTTAATCTATCCAATTTATAAAATATTTGTGCAAAATCTTAGAGCAATTATAGAAACATTTTAAGGAGTGCAGTTTATTTTAATTACGATTCAGTTGGAAAAGATGAGTGGCATGATTCTTCAGATATTACGATCACACGATTGAAGTTCAAGGCTAGAAATTAAGTAATAATTGGTAGACTCAATATTAAATATCGCTACTCCGAGCTTAAATTTCACAATCTCAAATTACGAAAAAAAATTGTTATCAATAACTCGTGGCTATATTTTTTAATTAATCCGTTTTTATCAGTTTTGTACTAAATTTGGATTATCGCGTGACCTGAAGATTCGGTGCAATCAGTATTGTGACAGTTTTGTTTGTTATCATTTTAGTGCTTAAAAATTGAAATGAGCGACTGATGTAATAATGAGTAAAGTCAATTCAGAATTTTTCTGAAGAAATGTGACTATTATTAATTTTTGCGAAACAAATTAGGCCAGTTGTGTTTTTGTAGAGATAGAGATAATTATTTTAGTAATTTCTGTAATGAAATTGAAAATCGTTGTCTTTTTTTATTTTTGTAATAATTTAAGTGATTTTTTTTTCAAACACGTTTTAATCACTTTTTTCAGATAAAGTCACTATAGTCATTTAAAAAAAATAAAAAGATCACTTTAGTCACTTGTTTTTTTTTGATTTTTAATTTTGCTTATATTCACACTCAAGACTAAAAAATACACTCATGACAAATTTTTACGGATTGTATCAGACTATTATTTATCAATTATATTACCTCCCATTTATTTGAATTCGATGGAATTTTTTGGATTTTAATAATTTGATTCTAGTCAATTGAATTATTTTTTATTTATCTTGATTTTTTCTGAAAAAGCTCTTGCATTTTTCTGAATTTGTTCTCATTTTGCTAAAATCAATATAATATTTTAATTTTTCTGAATTGTTTTTTTTTTAAATTAATTTAAATTCATTTAAAATTCCTAATGATTTATACTGATTTTTTAAATTCCGTTGAATACTTTGAAATTGCCATGAATATGTTCTCTGATTTCTTTTTATTTAAATTTAATTTTTCTAAATTTATTGTTTATTAATTTTATTTTTTTATTCGGTTTATTAAAATCACTTGGAATTCTTTGCAATTTTATCAAATCCTTTTGCATTCCCTTGAATTTTTTCTGAATTACATGATTTTTAAAATATTTGTTCATTCTTTTAAGAGCACTTGAATTATTTTAAATTAACTTCAACTTTTCTGAAAAATATGGAAAATTTTCATTCTATTTGGAATTCCTAATAATTTATATTGATTTTTTAAATTCCTTTTAATACTTTGAAATTTTCATGAAATTTTCTAATGTCCCCTGATTTCTTTTTATTTAACCTGAATTTTTCTAAAATCACTCAATTCTACGTAATTCGTTGATGTTTTTGTAGTTTTATAATTCGCCCTGCAGTTTATTAAATTCACTTGGAATTCTTAGGAATTTTATCAAATCCTTTTAAATTCCCTTGTGTTTTTTTCTTACATGCTTTTTATATATTTGTTTATTCTTTTAGGTTCACTTGAATTGTTTAACAATTCAATTTAAATTCTTATCAATTCCATCGAATTCTTATCAATTCCATCGAATTCCATTTGAAATCGATTTGAATTTTTAT